>CM065591.1:500515693-500620545 GCA_033119425.1 Bufotes viridis
GCACAAGAGAAGGCCACTTTGAGAGACTTTGACCCCTGCACCCAGACGGAGGAGAGAGGTTTTCACAGCAGAGAATCAGGCATTTAGATCACCCACCACAGGAGTAGGCCACCATTTAATGGGACCCCGGCAACCATGTCAGATGGCACAAGCATAAGTTTTACATCACCCAGCACAAGAGAAGGCCACTTTTAGAGACTTTGACCCCTGCACCCAGACGGAGGAGAGAGGTTTTCACAGCAGAGAATCAGGCATTTAGATCACCCACCACAGGAGTATGCCATCATTTAATGGGACCCCGGCAACCATGTCAGATGGTACAAGCATCAGTTTTACATCACCCAGCACAAGAGAAGGCCACTTTTAGAGACTTTGACCCCTGCACCCAGACGGAGGAGAGAGGTTTTCACAGCAGAGAATCAGGCATTTAGATCACCCACCACAGGAGTAGGCCATCATTTAATGGGACCCCGGCAACCATGTCAGATGGTACAAGCATCAGTTTTACATCACCCAGCACAAGAGAAGGCCACTTTTAAAGACTTTGACCCCTGCACCCAGACGGAGGAGAGAGGTTTTCACAGCAGAGAATCAGGCATTTAGATCACCCACCACAGGAGTAGGCCATCATTTAATGGGACCCCGGCCACCATGTCAGATGGTACAAGCATCAGTTTTACATCACCCAGCACAAGAGATGGCCACTTTTAGAGACTTTGACCCCTGCACCCAGACGGAGGAGAGAGGTTTTCACAGCAGAGAATCAGGCATTTAGATCACCCACCACAGGAGTAGGCCATCATTTAATGGGACCCTGGCAACCATGTCAGATGGTACAAGCATCAGTTTTACATCACCCAGCACAAGAGAAGGCCACTTTTAGAGACTTTGACCCCTGCACCCAGACGGAGGAGAGAGGTTTCACAGCAGAGAATCAGGCATTTAGATCACCCACCACAGGATTAGGCCACCATTTAATGGGACCCCGGCAACCATGTCAGATGGCACAAGCATCAGTTTTACATCACCCAGCACAAGAGAAGGCCACTTTTAGAGACTTTGACCCCTGCACCCAGACGGAGGAGAGAGGTTTTCACAGCAGAGAATCAGGCATTTAGATCACCCACCACAGGAGTAGGCCATCATTTAATGGGACCCCGGCAACCATGTCAGATGGTACAAACATCAGTTTTACATCACCCAGCACAAGAGAAGGCCACTTTTAAAGACTTTGACCCCTGCACCCAGACGGAGGAGAGAGGTTTTCACAGCAGAGAATCAGGCATTTAGATCACCCACCACAGGAGTAGGCCATCATTTAATGGGACCCCGGCAACCATGTCAGATGGTACAAGCATCAGTTTTACATCACCCAGCACAAAAGAAGGCCACTTTTAGAGACTTTGACCCCTGCACCCAGACGGAAGAGATAGGTTTTCACAGCAGAGAATCAGGCATTTAGATCACCCACCACAGGAGTAGGCCACCATTTAATGGGACCCCGGCAACCATGTCAGATGGCACAAGCATAAGTTTTACATCACCCAGCACAAGAGATGGCCACTTTTAGAGACTTTGACCCCTGCACCCAGACGGAGGAGAGAGGTTTTCACAGCAGAGAATCAGGCATTTAGATCACCCACCACAGGATTAGGCCACCATTTAATGGGACCCCGGCAACCATGTCAGATGGCACAAGCATCAGTTTTACATCACCCAGCACAAGAGAAGGCCACTTTTAGAGACTTTGACCCCTGCACCCAGACGGAGGAGAGAGGTTTTCACAGCAGAGAATCAGGCATTTAGATCACCCACCACAGGAGTAGGCCATCATTTAATGGGACCCCGTCAACCATGTCAGATGGTACAAGCATCAGTTTTACATTACCCAGCACAAGAGAAGGCCACTTTTAGAGACTTTGACCCCTGCACCCAGACGGAGGAGAGAGGTTTTCACAGCAGAGAATCAGGCATTTAGATCACCCACCACAGGAGTAGGCCATCATTTAATGGGACCCCGGCAACCATGTCAGATGGTACAAGTATCAGTTTTACATCACCCAGCACAAGAGAAGGCCACTTTTAGAGACTTTGACCCCTGCACCCAGACGGAGGAGAGAGGTTTTCTCAGCATATATTAAGGCCTCATATCACCCACCACAGGAGTAGGACACCATTTAGTTAATTTGACCCCTGCACCCATGTCAGATGGTACAAGCATCAGTTTTACATCACCCAGCACAAGAGAAGGCCAATTTTAGAGACTTTGACCCCTGCACCCAGGCGGAGGAGAGAGGTTTTCACAGCAGAGAATCAGGCATTTAGATCACCCACCACAGGAGTAGGCCACCATTTAATGGGACCCCGGAAACCATGTCAGATGGCACAAGCTTCAGTTTTACATCACCCAGCACAAGAGAAGGCCACTTTTAGAGACTTTGACCCCTGCACCCAGACGGAGGAGAGAGGTTTTCACAGCAGAGAATCAGGCATTTAGATCACCCACCACAGGAGTAGGCCATCATTTAATGGTACCCCGTCAACCATGGCAAATGGTACAAGCATCAGTTTTACATCACCCAGCACAAGAGAAGGCCACTTTTAGAGACTTTGACCCCTGCACCCAGACGGAGGAGAGAGGTTTTCACAGCAGAGAATCAGGCATTTAGATCACCCACCACAGGAGTAGGCCACCATTTAATGGGACCCCGGCAACCATGTCAGATGGTACAAGCATCAGTTTTACATCACCCAGCACAAGAGAAGGCCACTTTTAGAGACTTTGACCCCTGCACCCAGACGGAGGAGAGAGGTTTCACAGCAGAGAATCAGGCATTTAGATCACCCACCACAGGAGTAGGCCATCATTTAATGGCACCCCGGCAACCATGTCAGATGGTACAAGCATCAGTTTTACATCACCCAGCACAAGAGAAGGCCACTTTTAGAGACTTTGACCCCTGCACCCAGACGGAGGAGAGAGGTTTTCACAGCAGAGAATCAGGCATTTAGATCACCCACCACAGGAGTAGGCCATCATTTAATGGGACCCCGGCAACCATGTCAGATGGTACAAGCATCAGTTTTACATCACCCAGCACAAGAGAAGGCCACTTTTAGAGACTTTGACCCCTGCACCCAGACAGAGGAGAGAGGTTTTCACAGCACATATTCAGGCACTCATATCACCCACCACAGGAGTAGGCCACCATTTAGTTAATTTGACCCCTGCACCCATGTCAGATGGTACAAGCATCAGTTTTACATCACCCAGCACAAGAGAAGGCCACTTTTAGAGACTTTGACCCCTGCACCCAGACGGAGGAGAGAGGTTTTCACAGCAGAGAATCAGGCATTTAGATCACCCACCACAGGAGTAGGCCACCATTTAATGGGACCCTGGCAACCATGTCAGATGGCACAAGCATCAGTTTTACATCACCCAGCACAAGAGAAGGCCACTTTTAGAGACTTTGACCCCTGCACCCAGACGGAGGAGAGAGGTTTTCACAGCAGAGAATCAGGCATTTAGATCACCCACCACAGGAGTAGGCCATCATTTAATGGGACCCCGGCAACCATGTCAGATGGTACAAGCATCAGTTTTACATCACCCAGCACAAGAGAAGGCCACTTTTAGAGACTTTGACCCATGCACCGAGACGGAGGAGAGAGGTTTTCACAGCAGATAATTAGGCATTTAGATCACCCACCACAGGAGTAGGCCATCATTTAATGGGACCCCGGCAACCATGTCAGATGGTACAAGCATCAGTTTTACATCACCCAGCACAAGAGAAGGGCACTTTTAGAGACCTTGACCCCTGCAGCCACACGGAGGAGAGAGGTCCCACAGCAGAAAATCAGGCATTTAGATCACCCACCACAGGAGTAGGCCACCATTTAATGGGACCCTGGCAACCTTGTCAGATGGCACAAGCATCAGTTTTACATCACCCAGCACAAGAGAAGGCCACTTTTAGAGACTTTGACCCATGCACCGAGACGGAGGAGAGAGGTTTTCACAGCAGATAATTAGGCATTTAGATCACCCACCACAGGAGTAGGCCATCATTTAATGGGACCCCGGCAACCATGTCAGATGGTACAAGCATCAGTTTTACATCACCCAGCACAAGAGAAGGGCACTTTTAGAGACCTTGACCCCTGCAGCCACACGGAGGAGAGAGGTCCCACAGCAGAGAATCAGGCATCATGCCATCCACCACAGGAGTAGGCCACCTTTTGTTTCTTTAACCCCTGCACCCAGAAAGAGGAGAGAGGTCCCACAGCAGAGAATCAGGCATTTCGATCACCCACCACAGGAGAAGGCCGCTTTCAGTGACTTTGGCCCCCTGCACCCACACAAAGGAGACATGTCAGACAGCACAAGTATAACATTCATATCACCCAGCACAGGAGAAGGACACTTTCATGTACTTTGGCCCCGGCACCCAGACAGAGGGAAGGTTCATTCAACTCTGGGTTGCACCCCAAGATCCTACTTAATTTCAAAAATTGATTTTTCAATGAAGAAGTGGCCAGGAGTACAAGACAACATGGTTTAAGGCAGTTATTAAGGACTACTCTGCACAAGGGAGGGTCAGGTCTTGTGGAATCCATGCCTGGTTCATTTTTATAAACGTCAGCTTGTCCACGTTGGCTGCGGACAGGCGGCTGCGTTTGTCAGAAATGACGCCCCCTGCCGTGCTGAATACACGTTCAGATAAAACGCTGGCCGCCGGGCAGGCCAGCACCTCCAAGGCATAACATGCTAATTCTGGCCACGTGGACAATTTGGAAACCCAGAAGTTGAATGGGGCCGAACCATCCGTCAGTACGTGGAGTTGTGTGCAGACGTACTGTTCAACCATGTTAGTGAAATGTTGCCTCCTGCTAACACGTTCCGTATCAGGTGGTGGGGCAGTTAGCTGTGGCGTGGAGACAAAACTTTTCCACATTTCTGCCATGCTAACCCTGCCCTCAGAGGAGCTGGCCGTGACACTGCTGCGTGAGCGACCTTTAGCTCCTCCTCTGCCTTGGCCTTGGCCTTCCACCTGTTCCTCTGTGACAGTTGGGAATGCTCTCAGGAGCGCGTCTACCAGCATGCGCTTGTACTCGCGCATCTTCCTATCACGCTCCAGTGCAGGAAGTAAAGTGGGCACATTGTCTTTGTACCGTGGATCCAGCAGGGTGGCCACCCAGTAGTCAGCACACGTTAAAATGTGGGCAACTCTGCTGTCGTTGCGCAGGCACTGCAGCATGTAATCGCTCATGTGTGCCGGGCTCCCCAGAGGTAAGGACAAGCTGTGGGAGGCGTATCGTCATCATCCTCTGTATCCCCCCAGCCTCGCACCAGGGATGTGCCTGCGCTGTGCTGGGTGCCACCCCGCTGTGAACCTGCTTCATCCTCATCCTCATCCTCCTCGTCCTCCAGTAGTGGTCCCTGGCTGGCCACATTTGTACCTGCCCTCTGCTGTTGCAAAAAACCTCCCTCTGAGCCACTTCTAACAGACTGGCCTGAAAGTGCTAAAAACGACCCGTCATCCTCCTCCTCCTCCTCCTGGCCCTGGCCCACCTCCTCTTCCATCATCGCCCTAAGCGCTTTCTCTAGGAGACATAGAATTGGTATTGTCACGCTGATAACAGTGGCATCGCCACTAGCCATGTTGGTGGCGTACTCGAAACAGTGCAACAGGGCACACAGTTCTCGCATGGAGGCCCAATCATTGGTGGTGAAGTGGTGCTGTTCCGCAGTGCGACTGACCTGTGCGTGCTGCAGCTGAAACTCCACTATGGCCTGCTGTTGCTCGCACAGTCTCTCCAGCATGTGCAAGGTGGAGTTCCACCGGGTGGGCACGAAGTTCCGCTGTAGCGCTGACAGGCGAGCAGCGGCAGGATGTGAACACTGGAAGCGCGCACAGACGACCCGCACTTTATGCAGCAGCTCTGACATGTCTGGGTAGTTGTGAATGAACTTTTGCACCACCAAATTCAGCACATGCGCCAGGCAAGGGATGTGCGTCAAACCGGCTAGTCCCAGAGCTGCCACGAGATTTCGCCCATTATCGCACACCACCAGGCCGGGCTTGAGGCCCACCGGCAGCAACCACTGGTCGGTCTGTTGTTCAATACCCCGCCACAACTCCTGCGCGGTGTGGGGCCTGTCCCCCAAACATATGAGTTTCAGAATGGCCTGCTGACGTTTACCCCGGGCTGTGCTGAAGTTGGTGGTGAAGGTGTGTGGCTGACTGGATGAGCTGGTGGAAGCAGAGGAGGAGGAGGAAGCCGAGTAGGAGGAGGAGGCTACAGGAGGCAAAGAATGATGCCCTGTGATCCTTGGCGGCGGAAGGACGTGCGCCAAGGAACTCTCCGCCTGGCGCCCAGCCGCCACTACATTTACCCAGTGTGCAGTTAGGGAGATATAGCGTCCCTGGCCGTGCTTACTGGTCCACGTATCTGTGGTTAGGTGGGCCTTTCCACAAATGGCGTTGCGCAGTGCACGCTTGATTTTATCGGACACTTGCATGTGCAGGGAAGGCACGGCTGTCTTGGAGAAGTAGTGGCGGCTGGGAACCACATACTGGGGGACAGCCATGGCCATCAGCTGTTTGAAGCGGTCTGTGTCCACCAGCCGGAATGACAGCATTTCAAGGGCCAGTAGTTTAGAAATGCTGGCATTCAGGCCAAGGGCTCGAGGGTGACTAGGTGGGAATTTGCGCTTCCTCTCAAAGGTTTGAGAGATGGAGAGCTGAACGCTGCTGTGTGAAATAGTGGAGACGCTAGGTGACGGTGGTGGTGGTGGTGTCGGTGGCACATCCTCTGTTTGCTGCTCGGCAGGTGGCAACATTCCTCTCGAGGCGGAAGCCGAGGCAGCAGCGGTAGAGGGAGCAGGGGGAGCCTGAGCGGGTTCCTTGTTTTTAAGGTGTGTACTCCACTGCAGTTCATGCTTTGCATGTAGATGCCTGATCATGCAGGTGCTGCTCAGGTTAAGAACGTTAATGCCTCGCCTCAGGGTCTGATGGCACAGCGTGCAAACCACTCTGGTCTTGTCGTCAGCACATTGTTTGAAGAAGTGCCATGCCAGGGAACTCCTTGAAGATGCCTTTGGGGTGCTGGGTCCCTGTTGGCGCTGGCCAATAGCAGGCGAACTCTCTGGACGTCGGCTGTTCTGCTTTTGCCCCCTGCTCCCTCTTTGGCTTCGCTGTTGTCTCGGTCTCACCACTGCCTCTTCCTCTGAACTATTTAAGTCAGCGGCACGACCTTCAGTCCATGTGGGGTCTAAGACCTCATCGTCCTCTGCATCGTCTTCCACCCAGTCTTCCTCCCTGACCTCCTCCTGTTCAGTCTGCACACTGCAATAAGACGCGGCAGTGGGCACCAGTGTTTCGTCATCATCAGAGACTCGGTCACTCTGCTGTGGTGGTATTCCCATGTCCTCATCATCTGGATACATAAGTGGTTGTGCGTCAGTGCATGGAATGTCTTCCACCGCTGGGGAAGGGCTAGGTGGACGCCCCTGGAAAACCGTGGGAGCAGAATCTTCAAACAGAATAAGAGACTGCTGCATAACTTGAGGCTCAGCCAGTTTCCTGATATGCATGGGGGTGATGTGACAGACTGATGGGCTTGGTTTTCAGGTGCCACCTGTGCGCTTTCCGCAGAAGACTGGGCGGAAGACAATGTGGTGAACGTGCTGGAAGCACTGTCGGCCACCCAATCGACTAATGCCTGTACCTGCTCAGGCCTTACCATCCTCATAACGGCATTGGGCCCCACCAAATATCGCAGTAAATTCTGCCGGCTACTTGAGGGAGTTGGTTCACTACTTTGTGCGCCTGAGGCCGAACGGCCACGTCCTCTGCCAGCAACAGAGGCTCCACGGACACCACCACGACCGCGTCCTCGTCCCTTAATAGAATGTTTCCTCATTGTTGCGATTCAACTCGCACCACAATAAAATATATTATTTTTAGCCCCAAAATTCCCACACTGGAAGATATAATTCCTTTTTCGGTATTAATTACAAGAAGACTGCTGCTAATTGGACACCAGAATTTTTAAAATGCTAGTTTGTGTACATAAATTCCCACACTGGAAGATATAATTCCTTTTCCGGTATTAATTACAAGAAAACTGCTGCAAATTGGACACCAGAATTTTTAAAATGCTAGTTTTGGTACATAGATTCCCACACGGGGAGATATAATTCCTTTTTCCAGGAGTAAAAACTTGCGGCCTACTGTTTCTGGTCTAACTAACACCAGATTGATTAAATTGGCCTTTTTTTCACCAAAATTACAACAGTGGACAATGTAATGCCTTTTTCCGGTATTAATTCCTTTTTACAGGAGTAAAAACGTGAGGCCTACTGTTTCTGGTGTAACTAACACCAGATTGATTAAATTTGCCTTTTTTTCACCAAAATTACAACACTGGACGATATAATGTCCAGTCCTTTTTGCGGTATTAATTACAAGAGGACTGCTGGTATTTCAGAACACCGGAATTTTTAAAATGCTAGTTTTGCTAGATAAATTTCCCACACTGGGAGAAATATTGCCTAAGCCTTTTTACAGTATTAATTACAACAGGAGTGCTTCTTCTGGTCTAACACCAGAATAATTTTATTATTACGGTGAAAGCTTTTTTTAATTTATATTTCTGGCACATAAAAAAAAAAAAAATATTTCTGGCTGACAGTATTGGACTTGGCTGTAGTGGCACTGGCTAGCCTAGCTGGAACAGCACATTCATGGGATTTGCTATCCAAGTGGGTTACTTTCAGTTTCACCACTGATATATTAAATATCTTTGCAGTTAGTATGGGTGACACAAGCACAGCCAAACCCCTGATGTAGTATATCTATGAAAAAATCGACTATTACATGAGATTAATGGACATTGTGGCAGCTTTTGCTGTAGCACCACAAGTCCCAAAATGGCCACCGCCTATCAGCCCAGTAACATGTGCCAGAAAACAGTCTGCCCAGCCAGAAAAAAAATTGACTTTGACTGAGCAGCTGAATCGCTGCTGTACTGATTCACAGGTGTAGATTTTTCACTTCTTTGGAGCTTTGGTTTAGACTCTGTGGCAGCTTGTGCTGGCGCACCACAAGTCCCAAAATGGCCACCGCCGGTCAGCCCAGTTACATGTGCCAGTAAAAATCGCTCTGGCCAGTCTCAACAAAATAGTGACTTTCAGTGAACAGCTCAGCTGAGTTGTTCTGATGCACAGGTGTAGAAAGGTAGATCATTCACTTCTTTATCCCTGCCTATCTCGCCCTCTCAGAAGCTGCGTCCTCTCCCTACACTAATCAGAGCAGTGTGACGTGCGGCGCTACGTGACTCCAGCTTAAATAGAGGCTGGGTCACATGCTGCACTTGGCCAATCACAGCCATGCCATTAGTAGGCATGGCTGTGATGGGCTCTTAGGGCAAGAAGTAAAACACTAGCTGATTGGCTGCTGTGCAGCCCTTCAGAAAGCGGGAAGTAATCGACGAACATCGGACCCGAACCCGAACTTTTTTGAAAATGTCCGGGTTCGGGTCCGTGTCACGGACACCCCAAAATTCGGTACGGACCCGAACGATTTTCGAACTGTTCGCTCAACACTAATGAGGAACAATTTGATATAGAGCAGTGCACAATACTGTATTGTGTGCTAAAATGCAAATATTCATGTGTGTGAGACTGAAAAATGAACAAGTAATAACTCCAGCTTTAGGGTGGGCCCCCAAAATGAATTCCAATGGTGGGCCCTAGGCACCCCAATCCGACACTGAATGTATGCGTGAGTATATAGCTATATGTACAGTGTACGTGTAAGTATATAGATATACATATAGTGTACGTGTGAGTATATAGCTATATGTACAGTGCATGTATAAGTATATAGATACATATCGGGGGGGGGGGGGTTCGGCACCCCCGCTGATCAGCTGTATGAAGGGGTAGTGTCTGTGCAATATAATTATAATGCCTTCACTTGAATGGGACGAGCAGCTGTAATTACACAGCACCACTGCTACAAGCAGATGATGTACCAGTCAGGATTTTTTAATCAGATTATATGGGAGACTGTCGATTTCTTTAAAGGGGTATTCTGGTTACATTAAGTTATCCTCTATTTACAGTCTAGGGGATAACTATTAGTTCGGTGGGGGTTCTACCACTTGGACCCCCACTAATCACAAGAACCGGAACCACATGCCCCCTGCAGCCCCGGTGAAATAATTAGAGTGGTCGAAAGGGTATGCACGTGGCCGCTCCATTTATTTCTATGGGAGTTCCGGAGATAGCGGAGTATAACACTCAGCTATCTCTGGAATTTGGAGTAGCCGTGAGATGTGGACAGTGGATAACATAATGTAACCGGGATACCCCTTTAAAGAGTCCCAGCACTGCCGTAGAACAAGGTGGTAGGATCACACAAGGATTCATATGGACAGAGTGTTAGGGCCCCTTCGTTCAATGCTGGGATCCAATTGGCAGGTCAAATAAAAATGTACCTGAAAAAAACAGCTGTAGCAGCCAAGATGTCAACCATACTGTAAATCACAAAACCAAACAAAACCTCCAACAATTGTGTATGTTAGTTAGCAAATACACCACATCAGAAAAACACTGGAAACCAGTGTCACTGTTCTCGCCTATTAGAAACAATATGACCATATAAAGTATATAAAGAAATGCCTTTAGCAATAAATCATACAGCTAAACCTATAAAATTTGCCAGTCCGCATAATTATCATCAAAATTATTTATTAAACAATACAAAGAGATAATTAGAAAGGTTTAAAAACAACAGTGCAGGTAAGATGGCGACTTCACTGGAGGCGACAATATGGGCAATATCATATATCAGTAAAATTATCAAAACACCAGAAATAAAGTGCAAGTGCAAATACTGGCTAAAGTGACATTGAAAAAACTAGAAGTTACCGATAGTGTCTCCTGGGTACAGATACAGGGAAGAGAAATGATTTTATTGTACTGACATGGATCATCCTTCCTCAAACATGGAACTACAATACCCATCACCTCCAGGCTGCTATTATATGATATTAGAGGACATTACATGAGGTGGACATATAAGAGGAGGGGACTACAACTCCCAGCATGTCCACGGTTTTATATGTAATATTAGGGCCAGGACAAGGTATGTCGGACAAGGTATGTCAGTGACTTAGGTGGCACAGGCATATTGCAATTAATTTAACGTAACCCTACTTTCTAGGCTTATGGCCACACAGTCAGTTTTTCTGGATGTAGTTCTGGAAGGGGTGGATCATAAAAGGAGAGAAATTATAAAGGGCAAATATACGACTTATCCTTCCTTTTTGAATTCACTCCTGGCTTTTGATACCAAAATTGCATCTGGAACCTGACTGTGTAACCATACCCTAATATAGAGATTAAAACACACTTCCAAGTGACTTACAGGTGACGTCTCCACAGACTTTAGTTCTTCACTTTCCTTTTCTTCTCCATTTGGTCCAGACCATTACGGGCAGATGTCTTTGGTCAGGGTATGCAGCCCCCTCTGCCACATAAGAAGACACCAGCATTACTATGTGGCACATGGTAGATGGGGAACTGTTACAGAGGTTGCAACTCAGTCCCCAAATTTATACAGGCAACTGTCATCCCGAAGCTACTCCTAATACTATACACCCAGACTGCCCTAATTAGTAATAGTGCCCCTAATAGTGATAATACTTCTGAAGAGCACCCTCATTAGTAGCAATGCCTTTCATATTGCGTCAAATAATAATAACGCCCCTACAGTACCCCTAAAAGTAATAATATAACCATAATGCTCCCAGTAGCTCTAATGCCCCCCACTAGTTCCAATATATAATGCTCCCCCCATAGTGCCAGTATATATATATAATGTTCCCCATAGTGCCAGTATATGATGCTCCTCCATTCTCCCCCAGTAGTGCCCAGTATATATAATGATCTTCTTCCCCCTTTTCCGGTGCCTCCACAAGCCGTGCAGGCCACAGTATTATATGTGGCTTGTGTTGCTGCGTCCCAATGCATGCGGTCCTAATGACATCACCGCTCCTGCTCTGGGTCTTGCGTGATCACTTCATCTCCCGAGACCCAGCGCAGGAGGTTGTGTTGATTAGTGATGAGCAGCATAGGCAATATTAGTTTTCGCGATATTTCATGAATTTTTGGCCTAATATTCGCCATAAATTCGCAAATTCTAGAATTCGTGATCTTCAGTCATTATTTTCTTGATTGGGAAAATCGGCAATGTAATATGCGCATATTGAGCGCGCAGTACAGGCGTGGCTCACTTTTGCTACATTTTTCAAGCTGCTAGAACATAGTAACATAGTACATAGTATATAAGACCGAAAATAGACATTTGTCCATCCAGTTCGGCCTGTTTCCTACAAGTTGATCCAGAGGAAGGCAAAAAACCCCTGTGAGGCAGAAGCCAATTTTCCCCACTTAAGGGGAAAAAAATTCCTTCCCGACTCTAATCAGGCAATCAGAATAACTCCCTGGATCAACGACCCCTCTCTAGTAGCTGTAGCCTGTAATATTATTAGACTCCAGAAATAAATCCAGTCCCCTCTTGAATTCCTTTATTGTACTCACCATCACCACCTCCTCAGGCAGAGAGTTCCATAGTCTCACTGCTCTTACAGTGAAGAATCCTTTTCTATGTTTGTGTACAAACCTTCTTTCCTCCAGACGCAGAGGATGTCCCCTTGTCACAGTCACAGTCCTGGGGATAAATAGATGACGGGACAAATCTCTGTACTGACCCCTGATATATTTATACATAGTTATTAGATCTCCCCTCAGTCGTCTTTTTTTTAAAGTGAATAACCCTAATTTTGATAACCTTTCAGGGTACTGTAGAGCCCTCATTCCAGTTATTACTTTAGTTGCCCTCCTCTGAAACCCTCTCCAGCTCTGCTATGTCTGTCTTGTTCACAGGAGCCCAGAACTGTACACAGTACTCCCTGTGTGGTCTGACTAGTGATTTGTAAAGTGGTAGGACTATGTTCTCATCACGGGCGTCTATGCCCCTTTTGATGCAACCCGTTATCTTATTGGCCTTGGCAGTGGCTGCCTGACACTGGTTTTTGCAGCTTAATTTGCTGTTTATTAAAATTCCTAGATCCTTTTCCATGTCAGTGTTACCGAGTGTTTTACCATTTAATATGTACAGGTGACTTGCAGGAATTTCTGTACCACCAAATTCAGCACATGCTCCAGGCAAGGGATGTGTGTCAAACCGGCTAGGCTCAGAGCTGCTACGAGATTTCGCCCATTATCCCACACACCAAGCCAGGCTTGAGGCTCAGTGACACCAACCACTCATCAGGCTGTTGTTCCATGCCCATCCCCAGCTCCGGCGCAGTGTGGGGTTTGTCCCCCAAACAGAAGAGTTTCAGAACAGCCTGCTGTCGTTTCCCCCTGGCTGTGCTGATGTTGGTGGTGAAGGTGTTACGCTGAAAGGATGAGGAGGTGGTAGAGAAGGAGGAAGCGGAGTAGGAGGAGGAGGCAACAGGAGGCAAATAGAAATGCCCTGCAATCCTCGGGGGCGGAAGGACATGCACCAAACTTCTATCCGCCTCTGGCCCAGCTGCCACTACATTTACCCAGTGTGCTGTTAGGGAGATATAACTTCCCTGCCCGTGCTTACCGGTTCACGTATTGGTGGTTATGTGGACCTTGCCACAGATGGTGTTGCGCAGTGCACACCTGATTTTGTCCGCAGGTGCCACTCTCACTCACCTGTGCTCAGTTTTAGAACATTAATTTTGCCTCAATTTCAAGCCCTCTAGCCCTTTCCAGGACTTTTTTAGAGCCATTTTAGTGCCCCAAAGTTCGGGTCCCCATTGACTTCAATGGGGTTCAGGGTCAAGTTCGGGTCCCGAACTTGAACTTTGCAGTGTAGTTCGGCCGAACCCGGCGAACCCAAACTTCCAGGTGTTTGCTCAACTCTATCTGTGTTGTCTAAAATGCTTATAACGTGCGGGTCGCGGGAAAGGCAGTCTAACATGAAGCCAGACTACCAACAGGCAATACTTTGCTGTCATCATCAGGAGGATGAATCTCAATCTCCTTATCCTCTTCCTTCTCTTCTGCCCAACCATGCTGAACCGATGGAATGAGACTTCCATGGGTACTACCCTCTGTAGCGGAAGCAACCGTCTCCTGCTCCTCCTCTTCATCGTCCAATTCGCGCTGAGAAGACGAACTGAGGGTGGGCTGGCTATCACCCTGTGTAATGTCCTCTTCCTCCATTTCCACCTCTTCCACATGTAAAGCATCGGCCTTAATTGTAAGCAGAAAGCGTTTGAGTAGACACAGAAGTGGGATGGTTACGCTGATAATAGCGTTATCGCAGCTCACCATCTGTGTGGATTTGTCAAAGTTTCTTAAAACCTCAGAGTTCAGACATCCATGCCCACTCCGCGCTTGTGAAGAGCGGAAGCTGACTGGAAAGGCGACGACCATGTTGCAGCTGGTATTCCACTACTGCCTTCTGCTGCTCACAAAGCCTTGCCAACATGGGGAACGTGGAGTTCCAGTGCATGCTCACGTCGCACAACAGCCAGTGAGCTGGCAATTTTAAATGCTGCTGCAGCGTTGACAGACCGAATGAAGCGGACGATGACTTGCAGAAATGTGTAAACACGTGGCGCACCTTCACCAGTAGCTCAGGCAAATTGGGGTAGGTTTTGAGAAACCACTGAACCACTAAGTTAAAGACTTGGGCTAGGAAAGGGATGTGTGTGATCTTGCCGAGCTCCAAAGGCGCCACCAAGTTACGGCCATTATCGAACACAAACATGCCTGGTTATAGGTTGCGTGGTGTGAGCCACAGCTCAGTCTGGTCTCTTCAGCACAGTCTGTTGACGCTTCCCCACAGCAGTGCTACACTGCTTCCAGCTACCAGCTGATATCTGACTGGTGCTGCACGCGGATAATTCAGAGGTGGAAGTGGAGGCGGAGGAGGAGAACTGGGAGTTGGAGCTACTAACGTAGGTGCTGGCAGAAACCATGATTGACGTATGGCCCGCAATCTTTGGCGTTGGTAGCACCTGTGCCATTGCAGGGCACAACTTGCTCCCGGCCTCCACAACGTTCACACAGGAAATGTGGCATCCCTGGCCGAAAGCACTTGTTCATGTGTCCGTGGTGTGGGGAGTCGCTCTGGTAGACAGCGGTGTGGGTGCAGTTTAGAGGCAAAACAAGGAGTCCAGATTGTGCAACAAACAGTGTTTTATTCACACTTGCACACCATAAATGAAAAACAGTCTCTTTGGTGACAGTTCACACACAACGGAAATAACGTGGCAAAACAAAAACAGGCCAACACAGGTTCAGTCACCTGGGAGGTGTAGGTGCAGGTTCGCACCACGCTGTCGGCCCAGCCGCAGGAGAATCCAGCTTCAGGTAGCCAGGAACAAAACACCTCCTTGCTGAGCTCTTTCCTTCAGGACAGAGAACTCCTCAGCCCTGTTAGCAGCTCCAGGATAATCACAGCCTCCAGCTGCTGAGCTGGCTGAGCTTTTAAACCCAGCCCAAAACCAGGACTGGGTCGCGGGGAGCAGCCACCCACCCTACACTTTAGCTGCTCCCGGTAAGAGCCGGCCCGGATCGGCTTTGCAGCCATACTAAGTAACAAAGTCTAGCAGCATAAGCTGCTGCAGACAAAAACCCCGGCTCTCACCTCACCGAGGCCAGCAACCTCGGTGACACGTATCTGCCATCCACGACGGCACCCTGCACCTTACCACACACCCCCCCCTTTGTTCAACCCTGAGGGGGTGGACACATGTGAGGCAGTGGACGCGGGAAAGGGCATCTGCATTTCCCTGCAAGCGGCCTGCCCTGTGTTCCACGGAGAATTTGAAATTTTGAAGCGATAGGAACCACCTGGTGACCCGAGCATTCCTCTCCTTGGCCTGACTCATCCATTTGAGGGGGGAATGGTCGGTCACCAGACGGAACCTCCTCCCTAACAGGTAGTAGCGGAGACTTTCGAGTGCCCACTTGATAGCCAGGCACTCCCTCTCCACTATACTATATCTGGACTCGGCAGGGCTGAGCTTACGGCTCAGGAAGACAACGGGATGTTCTTCCCCGTTGACCTCCTGCGACAGTACCGCACCGAGGCCTACCTCCGAGGCGTCGGTCTGTACGACAAACTCCTTGTTGAAGTCGGGTGTCACCAAAACCGGGGACCCACACAGGGCCGACTTCAACGCGGAGAAAGCCTCCTCCGCCTTCTCACTCCAGCTAACCCTCCCAGACTTTCGCCCATTCAACAGGTCTGTCAATGGCGCTGCTATTGAGGCAAAGTGGGGCACAAACCTCATGTAGTATCCTACAATCCCCAGGAACGACTTTACCTGCCTGGTGGTGACCGGTCGGGGCCAGTTACGAATGGCCTCTACCTTAGTTACCTGAGGTTTGATGACTCCCGCCCAATAACATATCCCAGATATTTTGTCTCCTCTAACCCTATGGAGCACTTCTTTGGGTTAGCGGTCAGTCCGGCTTTCCTCAGGGCATCCACTACCGCCTGCACCTTGGGTAAATGGCTTTCCCAGTCGGTGCTGTGGATGACTACATCATCTAAGTAGGCCGAGGCGCACCGACGATGTGGTCGCAGCACTATGTCCATTAACCTTGGAAAGTGGCGGGGCGCCATGCAGGCCAAAGGGTAACACCTTGTAGTGATACAGGCCCTGCGGGGTAACAAATGCGGTTTTTTCCTTAGCCGACTCGCTAAGGGTACCTGCCAGTACCCTTTAGTGAGGTCCAGCACAGAAAAATAACGGGCTTGTCCTAAACTTTCAACAAGCTCGTCTACTCGGGGCATGGGATACGCGCCAAACTTGGATACTTCATTTAACTTGCGAAAGTCGTTGCAGAACCGCAACGTCCCATCCGGCTTGGGTATTAGGACTATGGGACTGGCCCACTCACTTTTCGACTCCTCAATGACATCGAGCTTCAACATTAACTGCACTTCCTCCGCGATGGCCCGCCGCCGAGCCTCGGGTACCCGGTATGGTTTTAACCGACCTTGGCCTGAGGCTCAGTGACGATGTCATGTCGGATGAGAGACGTGCGGCCAGGGAGGTCCGAGAACACATCCGTGTTCCGACTGAGGAACTCCCTGACTTCCTGAACTTGTTTGGAAGACAGGCTGTCTGCAATTTTTACCGTGGTTACGGCTTCACAGGCCTCGAACTGTGGGGCTGGACCCTTTCACCTAGAAGCTCTGGCCGGGGGCTGTGGTCGTCGGCCGCGTCCCTATCTTTCCATGGCTTAAGTAAATTCACGTGGTACACCTGCTCGGCTTGCGCCGCCCTGGCTGGTGTACCTTGTAATTCACTTCCCTACCTTCTCGATCACCTCATAGGGGCCCTGCCACCTAGCTAGGAATTTGTTGTCAAGGGTGGGTACCAGAACCAAAACCCGATCTCCCGGATTGAAGTCCCGCACCCGAGCCTGACGGTTGTACACCCTACTCTGGGCTTGTTGCGCTGCCTCCATATGCTCCCCGACCAAGGGCAACACCCTTTCCATCCGTTCCTGCATCTGGGCGACATACTCAATGACACTTTTGTGGGGGACAGGCTGTTGTTCCCATGCTTCCTTGGCGATATCCAACAGGCCCCGAGGGTGTCTGCCATAAAGCAGTTCGAAGGGCGAGAACCCAGTAGAGGCCTGGGGCACCTCTCGCACTGCGAACATGAGATAGGGCAGAAGCAGGTCCCAGTCCTTCCCATCTCTAGACACCACCCTTTTTAACATATTCTTTAGAGTTTGGTTAAACCTCTCAACAAGACCGTCTGTTTGCGGATGGTAAACGGACGTCCGTAACTGCTTTATACGCAACAATTTACACAGTTCCTTCATTACTTTGGACATAAAAGGGGTCCCTTGGTCTGTCAGAACCTCTTTTGGCAGGCCCACACGGGAAAACATCTCCATTAACTCTTTGGCAATGAGCTTAGCTGAGGTATGTCGCAGAGGCACCGCCTCCGGATACCGAGTGGCATAGTCGAGAACTACCAGAATGTGTTGGTGGCCCCTAGCAGACTTTGGTACAGGCCCAATTAAATCCATAGCAATTCGCTCAAACGGTACTTCAATAATTGGCAGAGGTACCAGAGGACTACGGAAATGTGGCTGGGGGCTAGTTACCTGACAGGTTGGACAGGACTTACAATAATTTTCTACTTCCTTGAACACACTGGGCCAATAAAATCGCTGCAGTATGCGGTCCTGGGTTTTCTGCCACCCCAGGTGTCCCCCAAGAACATGTTGGTGGGCAAGCTCCATGACAAGCTTGCGATACGCTGTGGGCACCACCAACTGTTCAACAGGTTCGCCTCGGATTTGGTTCACCCGATACAACATATCCTGCAGAACAATAAATCGTGGGAACATTAATTCAGCCCCTGGTTTCTGGGGTTTCCCATCAATTTCCAGCACATTCTCCCAGGCCCTGGTTAGGGTTTGGTCCCGGTGTTGTGCGGTCCCAAAATTTTCCCCGGAGACATTGAGGTCTGTCCACTCAGGTCCCGGTGGCAAGTCCTCCGTGTCTCCCACCATTACACTCAGTGGGGTTGTCTCCCTCTACCGCTGGAGCAGTGGTCACCCCTACCGCCGGCCCTTCAGACTCGGGCTCCCAGGGTTCTGGCCTTCCAGTGGTATCAGGCCACTCCACTAGGGTCACCCCTGTCTCGGGTCCCTCAGATACCTTTATTACCGGCCACAGCGCTGGAAAACCGGGAAGTCCCTCCCAAGTATCAGTTCGTGTGGGAGTTTAGTAGCGACAGCCACCTCGTGGGTCCACCTACCAGCCGCGGTGGACAAAGTCACTAGTGCAGTGGGGTAGTCTTTCAGGTCTCCATGGATGCACAGGACTCCGACTTTACGGCCAGTATACTCCGCAGGCCGTACAAGGGCAGCTCCTTACCAGGGAGACTAAACTCCCGGAGTCCAGCAGAGCCACCGCCAGAGAGTCTCCCACCTCTACCTGACACAGGTGGTTATGGTCCTGCACCTCACGGGTGCCAGTTGCGCACAGCTTCCGTGCATACAGGGAGTGACGACCCTCGTAGTTCATATCCATCGGCTCATCCCGATGCGGACAGTCGGCCCTGATGTGGCCTGGCTCCTGACACCTCCAGCATACCACGGGAGGCGGACTCGCAGGGGGTATATTCCGGGCAGGCCGCTCTGTCGCCGGACGCCGGAACTGGGGCAGAGGCCTCCGGGTTTGACTGACCCCTTCCCCGCAAGAGTCCCCTGCAGGTTTCTGGTGGCCTCGTAGCGCTCCACCAGGTCGACCATCTCCAGGGCATTGGTGGGCGATACCTGGCCGATCCAGTGCTGGAGGGGATAAGGCAGGGCCCTCCAAAAGATGTCCGCCAACAGTCGATCCAGCATGGCAGTGGGACTTAGTAGATCGGGCTGCAGCCACTTTTGCAGCCTGTGCAGCAGATCGTAGTACTGCGGCCTAGCGGGTTCAGTCGCTTTAAAGTCCCACTGGTGGACTCTTTGGGCGCGGACCAGCACGTTCACGCCCAGTCTGGCGAGGATCTCTCCTTTCACGGTGTCATAATCTGCCGCTTGGTCGTCCGACAAGTCGAAAAACACCTGCTGGGGTCCGGAAGCCAGGAAAGGAGCGACCACCTCAGCCCACTGGTCACGGGGTAACTTTTCCCTCACGGCGACCTTCTCAAAACCGCCAGGTACGCCTCAACGCCGCCTGCGGGGTCATTTTTGGGATCGCCGCACGGACCGCTTCCGGGCATCATGGACGTGGTGGGACGCTCCTGCCGCCTGTAACGCCATCACATGTTGTAGCAGTAGCTGGTTGGTCTCCCGCTGCTGCACGTTAGCCTCTATGAGAGCCTTCACAGCAGCCTCCATGTTGCCAGAAACTCCTGCTTGCAGCTTTGCTGGCTTAATATATTCCATGCACTTTAGAAAAACAAAACTTCGGCGCTCACGCCAGCCTCACTGCGCATGCCCGCATCCGACACCAAATGTGGGGAGTCGCTCTGGTAGACAGCGGTGCGGGTGCAGTTTAGAGGCAAAACAAGGAGTCCAGATTGTGCAACAAACAGTGTTTTATTCACACTTGCACACCATAAATGAAAAACAGTCTCTTTGGTGACAGTTCACACACAACGGAAATAACGTGGCAAAACAAAAACAGGCCAACACAGGTTCAGTCACCTGGGAGGTGTAGGTGCAGGTTCGCACCACGCTGTCGGCCCAGCCGCAGGAGAATCCAGCTTCAGGTAGCCAGGAACAAAACACCTCCTTGCTGAGCTCTTTCCTCCAGGACAGAGAACTCCTCAGCCCTGTTAGCAGCTCCAGGATAATCACAGCCTCCAGCTGCTGAGCTGGCTGAGCTTTTAAACCCAGCCCAAAACCAGGACTGGGTCGTGGGGAGCAGCCACCCACCCTACACTTTAGCTGCTCCCGGTAAGAGCCGGCCCGGATCGGCTTTGCAGCCATACTAAGTAACAAAGTCTAGCAGCATAAGCTGCTGCAGACAAAAACCCCGGCTCTCACCTCACCGAGGCCAGCAACCTCGGTGACACGTACCTGCCATCCACGACGGCACCCTGCACCTTACCACAGTGGTTAAGTGGACCTTTCCAGCAACTGTGTTGGTCAGGGCACGTGTGATGTTTTGGGACTAGAGTTGAGCGAACACCTGGATGTTCTGGTTCGAGAAGTTCAGCCGAACTTCACGAAAATGTCTGGGTTCTGAACTCGACCTGAACTTGACCCCGATCCTGAACCCTATTGAAGTCAATGGGGACCTGAACTTTTGGGCACTAAAAAGGCTGTAAAATAGCCCAGGAAAGGGCTAGGGGGCTGCAAAAGGCAGCAAAATGTAGGTAAATCCCATGCAAACAAATGTGGATAGGGAAATTACTTAAAATAAAATAAATAAAAATAACCAATATCAATTGGCAACTTGGATTAGGAGGTGGAATAGGAGGTTGGGGTGGCGTCAGGTGGGAATGCTATCACAACCAAAAGGGATTCATGTCTGCCTGCAGTGCCACAGGCCTCATTCACAGACTCAGGCCAATGGCAACCATACATGGGAGTTGAAGTTGTCATCACGGCCAAGAAGGAATCATGTCTGCCTGCAGGGCCACAGGCCTTATTCAAACATTCAGGCCCACGGGACCCACAAAGAAGAGAGTTAAAATCATGCCAAGACAGTATTGATTTCACCCAGCAATGCCACAGGCCTCATTCACCGATTCAGACCCATAGCACCCACAAAGAGGAGAGTTACAATAATGCCAAATCAGTATTGATTTCACCCAGCAGTGCCACAGGCCTCATTTACTAATTCAGGAGGACCATGGCACCGGCGGTCCCATAACAGCAACACAGGCCTTAATTCAACCTGCAATGGAACAGTCCATTATCATTTATTTAGGCCCCTGACACCCAGACAGAGGAGAGGTCATTTGACAGTAAAAAAAGTTTAATGTCTCCCACCAAGACAGCAAGCAATTAAATGAAATATAGGCCCCTGACACCCACACAATGTAGAGGTCATTTGACAGTATAAAGAGTTTAATATCTCCCAGGAATGCAGCAAGCGATGAAATGAAATATAGGCCCCTGACAACCAGACAATGGGGTGGTCATTTGACAGTAAAAAGAGGTTAATGTCTCCCACCAATACAGCAGGCGATGAAACAAAATATATGCCCCTGACAACCAGACAATGTAGAGGTCATTTGACAGTAAAAGAGTTAAATGTCTACCACCAAGACAGCAAATTAGTAAACGACATATAGGCCCCTGACACCCACACAATGAGGCGGTCATTCATTTGACAGTAAAAAGAGTTTAATATCTCCCACCAAGACAACAAATGATTAAATGACATATAGGCCCCTGACAACCAGACAATGTAGAGGTAATTTGACAGTAACAAGAGTTAAATATCTCCCACCAAGACAACAAATGATTAAACGGCATATAGGCCCCTGACACCCACAGAATAAGGCAGTCATTTGACAGTAAAAAGAGTTAAATGTCTCTCACCAAGATAGCAAGCAATTAAACGAAATATAGGCCCCCGACACCCAGACAGAGTCATTCGACATCAAAAAGAGGATAATGTAACCCACCAAAGCAACAGGCAATTATCTGAAATGTAGTCCCCTGGCACCCAGACAGAGGAGAAAGATCCCATAGCAGCAAAAGAGGCATCATGTTACCGACCAATGTAACAGGCCACTTTCAGTTATATAGGCCCCAGCACCCAGACAGAGGAGAGAGGTCCCATAGCAGCAAAACAGGCATCATGTTACCCACCAATGAGCCTTGATTGTAATAAAGAGGATTTGAAGAAGATTCCTGGGTTGTGTCCGAGTGGTGACTTCAACCTTTAAGACTCTACATGCTAACCTGTCCAGGGGGGACTGTCTCAGGCGTCTTGAGCTCAACCTGCAAGACAGCCCCCTAGTGAAGTGAGTACTATCCTCTCTCAGTATCTGAATTTTATCAGAATTGATCTTAATCCATTGATTTCAGTATTACTGGGGTTATATATGTAAGTGAAATACTTGTACTATACTTGCAACGGATTGCCTATAATAATATATATCCCAATTGGGGGATTACTTGGCGCTACTAGATCCTATTCTAGGAGAAGGGGAACACATTCCAATATCCCCATTATTCTTCTCTTTTCTTTTTATTCCTGATATCACCCACCAATGGAACAGGCCACTTTCAGTTATTTAGGCCCCAGCACCCAGACAGAGGAGAGAGGTCCCATAGCAGCAAAACAGGCATTATGTTACCCACCAATGGAACAGGCCACTTTCAGTAATTTAAGCCCCAGCACCCAGACATAGGTAAGAGGTCCCATGGCAGCAAAACAAGGATCATGTTACCCACCAATGGAACAGGCCACTTTCAGTTATTTAAGCCCCTGACACCCAGACAGAGGAGAAGTAATTTGACAGCAAAAAGAGGTTAATGTCAAGCACCAAAGCAGCAGGTGATTAGCTGAAATTTAGGCCCCTGGCACACAGACAAAGGAAGAGGTTCATTCAACTTGGTGTTGCCCCCAAAATAATGGTACAATAAAAAAAAGAGGATTCAATAAAGAAGTGCCCTGGAGTACAAGAATGTATGGTTGAGGGCGAGCCAGTTATAAATGTCTATTCTGCACAAGGAATGGACAGGTCCTGTGAGATCCATGCCCGGTTCATTTTTCTGAACGTCAGCTTGTCCACGTTGGCTGTGGACAGGCAGCTGCGTTTGTCTGTAATGATGCCCACTGCCGTTCAAAATACATTCAGACAATAAACTGGCCGCAGGGCAGGCCAGCACCTCTAAAGCATAAAAGGCTAGCTCTGGCCATGTGGACAAGTTGGAGACCCAGAAGTTGAATGGGGCCGAACCATCAGTTAGTGCGTGGAGGCGTGTGCGCAAGTACTGTTCCACCATCTTGTTTAAATGCTGCCCCCTGCTAACACGTTCCCCATCAGCTGGTGGTGCAGTTAGCTGTGGCGCTGTGACAAAACTTTTCCACATCTCGGCCATGCTAACCTGCCTTCAGAGGAGCTGGCCGTGACACAGCTGCGTTGGCGACCTCTTGGTCCTCCTCTGCCTTCGTCTTGTGCTTCCACTTGTCCCCCCCCGTGTCAGTTGGGAATGCTCTCAGGAGTGCGTCTACCATCGTGCGCTTGTATTCGCGCATTTTCCTATCATGCGCCAGTGCGGGAATTAAGGTGGGCACGTTGTTTTTGTACCGGGGATCCAGCAGGGTGGCCATCCAGTAGTCAGCACACGTTAAAATGTGGGCAACTCTGCTGTCGTTGCGGCGCAGGCACTGCAGCATGTAGTCGCTCATGTGTGCCAGGCTGCCCAAGGATAAGGACAAGCTGTCCTTTGTGGGAGGTGTATCATCATCGTCCTCCGTTTCCCCCCAGCCACGCACCAGTGATGGGCCCGAGCTGCGTTGGATGCCACCCCGCTGTGAACATGCTTCATCCTCGTCCTCCTCGTCCTTTAGTAGTGGGCCCTGGCTGGCCAAATTTGTAACTGGCCTCTGCTGTTGCAAAAGACCTCCCTCCGAGCCACTTCTAAAAGAATGGCCTGACAGTGTTAGAAATGACCGCTTTCCTCCTCCTCCTCCTCCTCCTGGGCCACATCCTCTTCCATCATCACCCTAAGTGTTTTCTCAAGAAGACATAAAAGTGGTATTGTAACTGTGATAACGGCATCATCGCCACTGGCCATGTTGGTGGAGTACTCGAAACAGCACAACAGGGCACACAGGTCTCTCATAGAGGCCCAGTCATTGGTGGTGAAGTGGTGCTGTTCCTCAGTACGACTCACCCATGCGTGCTGCTGCTGAAACTCCACTATGGCTGCTCGCACAGTCTCTCCAGCATATGCAAGGTGGAGTTCCACCTGGTGGGCACGTCGCATATGAGGCGGTGAGCGGGAAGGCCGAAGTTACGCTGTAGCGCAGACAGAGAGCAGTGGCAGGATGAGAACACCAGAAGCGCGCACAGATGTCCCGCACTTTATGCAGCAGCTCTGACATGTCGGGGTAGTTGTGAATGAATTTCTGCACCACTAAATTCAGCACATGAACCAGGCAAGGGATGTGCGTCAAACCGGCTAGTCCCAGAGCTGCCCATTATCGCACACCACTAAGGCCGGGCTTGAGGCTCACCGGCAGCAACCACTCGTCAGTATGTTATTCTATACCCTGCCACAACTCCTGCGCGGTGTGGGGCCTGTCCCCCAAACACATGAGTTTCAGACCGGCCTGCTGACATTTACCCCGGGCTGTGCTGAAGTTGGTGGTGAAGGTCTGTGGCTGACCGTATGAGGAGGTGGAAGAAGAGGAGGAGGAAGTCGAGTAGGAGGCAAAGAATGATGCCCTGCGATCCTTGGTGGCGGAAGGACATACGCCAAACAGCTCATCGCCTGGGGCCCAGCCGCCACTACATTTACCCAGTGTGCAGTTAGGGAAATATAACGTCCCTGGCCGTGCTTACTGGTCCACGTATCTGTGGTAAGGTGGACCTTGCCACAGATGGCGTTGCGCAGTGCACACTTGATTTTATCTGATACTTGGTTGTGCAGGAAAGGCACGGCTCTCTTGGAGAAGTAGTGGCGGCTGGGAATGATGTACTGTGGGACAGCCACCACCATCAGATGTTTGAAGCTATCTGTATCCACCAGCCTGAATGACAGCATTTCAAAGGCTAGTAGTCTACAAATGCTGGCATTCCGGCCCAGGGATCGAGGGTGGCTAGGTGGGAATTTACGCTTTCTCTCCAAGGTTTGTGAGATGGAGAGCTGAACGCTGCCGTGTGACATGGTGGAGATGCTTGGTGACGGAGGTGGTGGTATTGGTGGCACATCCTCTGTTTGCTGGGAGGCAGGTGCCAACGTTTCTCCAGAGGCAGAGGAAGAGGCCGAGGCAGCAGAAGAAGAGGGAGCAGGAGGAGCATCAGTGATTTCCTTGTTTTTAAGGTGTTTACTCCACTGCAGTTCATGCTTTGCATGTAGATGCCTGGTCATGCAGGTTGTGTTAAGGTTCAGAACGTTAATGCCTTGCTTCAGGATCTGATGGCACAGCATCCAAACCACTCGGGTCTTGTCGTCAGCACATAGTGTGAAGAAGTGCCATGCCAGGGAACTCCCTGGCATGTCACTTCGGTAACCAGTGGCAGGCGAACTCTCTTGGCGGCGGCTGTTCTGGTTTTGCCCTCTGCTCCCTCTTTTGCTATCCTTTTGGCTCAGTCTCACCACTGCCTCTTCCTCTGAACTCTAAAAGTCAGTGGCACGACCATCATTCCATGTGGGGTCTTGGACCTCATTGTCCCCCGCATTGTCTTCCATACAGTCTTCCTCCCTGACCTCCTGTTCGGTCTGCACACTGCAGAAAGAAGCAGCAGTTGGCACCTGTGTTTCGTCATCATCAGAGACGTGCTTACTCTGCCACGTCCTCTCCCAGCACCCAGCACTCTGCCACGTCCTCTCCCAGCACCAGAGGGTCCACTAACACCACCACGACCATGTCCGCGTCCCTTATTAGATGTTTACCTCATTGTTACCGTTCACCACAATAAGGAAAAACTTATTTGGACCAATGTATAGAGTTCAAATTAAGACCTTTATTTACATGCACCTAACACTATCTAGCTATCTATTTATGTACCGTATTACACTAATACAGGCACAGCAGAAACCACAGATTTATGGGAATATCAATTTTAGGCCTAGTATTTAGGCCCTGGCTAAAGGATATCCTTTTACGGACAGAATTACACTTGGAGATGCACAGTAGCGTGTGCAAAAATAGAGCATTTAGCTTTCAGCCCTTGTATTTAGACACTTAGTGTAATATACCCTTTCACAGACAAAATACACTTGGAGATGCACAGCAGCATGCACAAATATAAAGGATTTATTTTTCAGACCTTGTATTTAGACGCTGACATGCTGACATTCTGAGTGTAATATACCATATTACGGAAAGAATTACACTTGGAGAGGAACAGCGGAAAGCACAAATGTTTAGGATTTCTATTTCAGGGATTTTATTTAACCACAGAAAAAAATCTATCCATTGACGGACAGAATTACACTTGGCTAGCCACAGCTGGAACCCCAGATTTAGGGGATTGGTATTTTGGCAATTGAATTTCACCCCAGAAAAAAATCTATCCTTTGTATTACACTTCGACAGCCACAGCTGGAACCCCAGATTTAGGGGATTGGTATTTTGGCAATTGAATTTCACCCCAGAAAAAAAAAACTATCCTTTGACGGACATTATTACGCTTGGCCAGCAACAGCTGAAACTACTGATTTAGTGGATTGGTATTTTGGCAGTGGATTTTAACCCCAGAAAAAAATGTATCCTTTGATGGACAGTATTAAACTTAGCCAGCCACAGCTGGAACACCAGCTTTAGGGGATTGGTATTTTGGCAATTGAATTTCACCCCAGAAAAAAATCTATCCATTGACGAACAGAATTACACTTGGACAGACACAGCTGGAACACCAGATTTAGGGGATTGTCATTTTTGCAATTGAATTTCAACCTAGAAAAAAATATATCCTTTAATGGACAGTATTACACTTGGCCAGCCACAGCTGGAACACCCGATTTAGAGGATGGGTATTTTGGCAATTGAATTTCACCCCAGAAAAAATATCTATCCTTTGACGGACAGTATTACACTTGGCCAGCAACAGCTGAAACCACTGAATTAGAGGAATGGTAGTTTGGCAATTGAAATTCACCCCAGAAAAAAATCTATCCTGTGATGGACAGTATTACACTTGGACAGCCACAGCTGGAACACCAGATTTAATGGATTGGTATTTTGGCAATTAAACTTTACCCCAGAAAAAAATCTATCCTTTGATGGACAGTATTACAGTTGGACAGTCACAGCTGAAACCCCAGATTTAGGGGATTGGTATTTTGGCAATTGAATTTCAACCCAGAATTTTTTTTATCTTTTGATGGACAGTATTAAACTTAGTCAGCCACAGCTGGAACACCAGATTTAGGGGATTGGTATTTTGGCAATTAAATTTAACCCCAGAAAAAACATCTATCCTTTGACGGACAGTATTACTTTTGGAAAGCCAAAGCTGGAACACCAGATTTAGGGGATTGCTATTTTGGCAATTGAAATTCACCACAGAAAAAAATCTAATTTTTGATGGACAGTATTACACTTTGACAGCCACAGCTGAAACCCCAGACTTAAGGGATTGGTATTTTGGCAATTGAAATTCACCCCAGAAAATTTTTATCCTTTGATGGACAGTATTAAACTTAGCCAGCCACAGCTGGAACACCAGATTTGGGGGATTGGTATTTTGGCAATTGAATTTCACCCCAGAAAAAAAATCTATCCTTTGACGGACAGTATTAAACTTAGCCAGCCACAGCTGGAACACCTGCTTTACAGGATTCGTATTTTAGCAATTGAATTTTACCCCAGAAAAAAATCTATCCTTTGACGGACAGTATTACACTTGGACAGCCACAGCTGGAACCTCAGATTTAGGGGATTGGTATTTTGGCTATTGAATTTCACCGCAGAAAAAAATCTATCCTTTGTATTACACTTGGACAGCCACAGCTGGAACCCCAGATTTAGGGGATTGGTATTTTGGCAATTGAATTTCACCCCAGAAGAAAAAACTATCCTTTGACGGACATTATTACGCTTGGCCAGCAACAGCTGAAACTACTGATTTAGTGGATTGGTATTTTGGCAGTTGATTTTCACCCCAGAAAAAAATGTATCCTTTGATGGACAGTATTAAACTTAGCCAGCCACAACTGGAACACCAGCTTTAGGGGATTGGTATTTTGGCAATTGAATTTCACCCCAGAAAAAAATCTATCCATTGACGAACAGTATTACACTTGGACAGACACAGCTGGAACACCAGATTTAGGGGATTGGCATTTTTGCAATTGAATTTCAACCTAGAAAAAAATATATCCTTTGATGGACAGTATTACACTTGGCCAGCCACAGCTGGAACACCCGATTTAGAGGATGGCATTTTGGCAATTGAATTTCACCCCAGAAAAAATATCTATCCTTTGACGGACAGTATTACACTTGGCCAGCAACAGTTGAAACCACTGATTTAGAGGAATGGTATGTTTGGCAATTGAAATTCACCCCAGAAAAAAATCTATCCTGTGATGGACAGTATTACACTTGGACAGCCACAGCTGGAACACTAGATTTAATGGATTGGTATTTTGGCAATTAAACTTTATCCCAGAAAAAAATCTATCCTTTGACGGACAGTATTACAGTTGGACAGCCACAGCTGAAACCCCAGATTTAGGGGATTGGTAATTTGGCAATTGAATTTCAACCCAGAATTTTTTTTATCTTTTGATGGACAGTATTAAACTTAGCCAGCCACAGCTGGAACACCAGATTTAGGGGATTGGTATTTTGGCAATTGAACTTAACCCCAGAAAAAACATCTATCCTTTGACGGACAGTATTAAACTTAGCCAGCCACAGCTGGAACACCTGCTTTACAGGATTCGTATTTTAGCAATTGAATTTTACCCCAGAAAAAAATCTATCCTTTGACGGACAGTATTACACTTGGACAGCCACAGCTGGAACCTCAGATTTAGGGGATTGGTATTTTGGCTATTGAATTTCACTCCAAAAAAAAAATCTATCCTTTGACGGACAGTATTACTTTTGGAAAGCCAAAGCTGGAACACCAGATTTAGGGGATTGGTATTTTGGCAATTGAAATTCACCACAGAAAAAAAATCTAATTTTCGATGGACAGTATTACACTTTGACAGCCACAGCTGAAACCCCAGACTTAAGGGATTGGTATTTTGGCAATTGAAATTCACCCCAGAAAAAAATCTATCCTTTGATGGACAGTATTAAACTTAGCCAGCCACAGCTGGAACACCAGATTTAGGGGATTGGTATTTTGGCAATTGAATTTCACCCCAGAAAAAAAATCTATCCTTTGACGGACAGAATTAAACTTAGCCAGCCACAGCTGGAACACCTGCTTTACAGGATTCGTATTTTAGCAATTGAATTTTACCCCAGAAAAAAATCTATCCTTTGACGGACAGTATTACACTTGGACAGCCACAGCTGGAACCTCAGATTTAGGGGATTGGTATTTTGGCAATTGAATTTCACTACAGAAAAAAAATCTATCCTTTGACGGACAGTATTACACTTGGACAGCCACAGCTGGAACCCCAGATTTAGGGGATTGGTATTTTGGCAATTGAATTTCACCCCAGAAAAAAATATCTATCCTTTGATGGACATTATTAAACTTGGCCAGCAACAGCTTGAAACCACTGATTTAGATGATTGGTATATTGGCAAATGAATTTCACCCCAGAAAAAATTCTATCCTTTGACGGACAGTATTACACTTGGACAGCCACAGCTGGAACCTCAGATTTAGGGGATTGGTATTTTGGCAATTGAAATTCAGCCAAGAAAAAAATGTATTCTTTGATGGACAGTACTAAACTTAGCCAGCCACAGCTGGAACACCATATATGGGGGATTGTAATTTTGGCAATTGAAATTCTCCCCAGAAAAATATGTATCCTTTGATGGACAGTATTAAACTTAGCCAGCAACAGCTGAAACCACTGATTTAGGGGATTGGTATATTGGCAATTGAATTTCACCCCAGAAAAAAATCTATCATTTGACGGACAGTATTACACTTTGACAGCCACAGCTGGAACACCAGATTTAGGGGATTGGTATTTTGGCAATTGAAATTCACCCCAGAAAAAAATATATCCTTTTATGGACAGTATTGCACTTGGCGAGCAACAGCTGGAACCACTGATTTAGGGGATATGTATTTTGGCAATTGAAATTAACCCCAGAAAAAAATCTATCCTTTGACGTACAGTATAAAACTTAGCCAGCCACAGCTGGAACACCAGCTTTAGGGGATTGGTATTTTGGCAATTGAATTTCATTCCAGAAAAAAATCTATCCTTTGACGGACTGTATTACACTTGGCCAGCCACAGCTGCAACCCCAGATTTAGAGGATTGATATTTTGGCAATTATAATTCACCCCAGAAAAAAAATATATCCTATGATGGACAGTATTACACTTGGCCAGCAACAGCTGAAACCACTGATTTAGGGGATTAGTATATTGGCAATTGAATTTCACCCCAGAAAAAATCTATCCTTTGATGGATAGTATTGCACTTGGCCAGCCATATCTGTAACCCAAGAAATAGGGGATTGGTATTTTGGCAATTGAAATTCACCCCAGAAACAAAATCTATCCTTTGACGGACAGTATTACACTTGGACAGCCACAGCTGAAATACCACATTTAGGGGATTAGTATTTTGGCAATTGAATTTCACTCCAGAAAAAAATCTATCCTTTGACGGACAGTATTACACTTGGCCAGCCTCAGCAGGAACACCAGCTTTAGGGGATTGGTATTTTGGCAATTGAAATAAAAAAAAAAAAATCTATCCTTTGACGTACAGTATAAAACTTAGCCAGCCACAGCTGGAACACCAGCTTTAGGGGATTGGTATTTTGGCAATTGAATTTCACCCAAGAAAAAAATCTATCCTTTGACGGACAGTATTACACTTGGCCAGCCTCAGCAGGAACACCAGCATTAGTGGATTGGTATTTTGGCAATTGAATTTCACCCCAGAAAAAAATATCTATCCTTTGATGGCCAGTATTAAACTTGGCCAGCAATAGCTGAAACCACTGATTTAGGGGATTGGTATATTGGCAATTGAATTTCACCCCAGAAAAAAATCTATCCTTTGATGGACAGTATTAAACTTCGACAGCCACAGCTGGAACACCAGATTTAGGGGATTGGTATTTTGGCAATTGAATTTCACCCCAGAAAAAAACATTGACGGACAGTAGAACACTTGGACAGCCACAGCTGGAACACCAGGTTTAGGGGATTTGTATTTTAGCAATTGATTTTTATCCCAGAAACAAATCTATCCTTTGACGGACAGTATTACACTTGGCCAGCCTCAGCAGGAACACCAGCATTAGTGGATTGGTATTTTGGCAATTGAATTTCACCCCAGAAAAAAATATCTATCCTTTGATGGCCAGTATTAAACTTGGCCAGCAATAGCTGAAACCACTGATTTAGGGGATTGGTATATTGGCAATTGAATTTCACCCCAGAAAAAAATCTATCCTTTGATGGACAGTATTAAACTTCGACAGCCACAGCTGGAACACCAGATTTAGGGGATTGGTATTTTGGCAATTGAATTTAACCCCAGAAAAAACCTTTGACGGACAGTAGAACCCTTGGACAGCCACAGCTGGAACACCAGATTTAGGGGATTGGTATTTTTGCATTTGAATGTCACCCCAGAATTTTTTTTATCCTTTGACGGACAGTATTACACTTGGACAGCCACAGATGGAACCCCAGATTTAGGGGATTGGTATTTTTGCAATTGAATTTCACCCCAGAAATAAATCTATCCTTTGACAGACTGTATTAAACTTAGACAGCCACAGCTGGAACAACATATGTAGGGGATTCCAATTTTGGCATTTGAATGTCACCCCAGAAACAAAATGTATCCTTTGATGGACAGTATTACAGTTGGCCAGCCACAGCTGGAACACCCGATTTAGGGGATTGGTATTTTGGCAATTGAATTTCATCCCAGAAGCAAATCTTTCCTTTGACGGACAGTATTACACTTGGAAAGCCACAGCTGGAACCTCAGATTTAGGGGATTGGTAATTTGGCAATTGAATTTCACCCCAGAAAAAAAAAAATCTATCCTTTGACGGACAGGATTACACTTGGACAGCCACAGCTGGATCAACATATATGGGGAATTGGTATTTTGGCAATTTAATTTTTACCCCAGAAAAAAATCTATCCTTTGACAGACAGTATTACACTTGGCAAGCAACAGCTGAAACCACTGATTTAGAGTATTGGTATATTGGCAATTAAATTTCACCCCAGAAAAAAATCTTTCCTTTGACGGACTGTATTACACTTGGCCAGCAACTGCTGAAACCATTGTTTTAGGGAATTGATATTTTGGCAATTGAATTTCGTTCCAGAAAAAAATCTATCCTTTGACGGACAGTATTACACTTGGACAGGCAATGCTGGAACACCAGATTTAGGGGATTGGTATTTTGGCAATTGAAATTCACCCCAGAAAAAAATCTATCCTTTGATGGACAGTATTAAACTTAGCCAGTCAAAGCTGGAACACCAGCTTTAGGGGATTGGTATTTTAGCAATTGAATTTTACCCCCCAAAAAAATCTATCCTTTGACTGACAGTAATACACTTGGACAGCCACAGCTGGAACCTCAGATTTAGAGGATTGGTATTTTGGCAATTGAATTTCACCACAGAAAAAACATCTATCCTTTGACGGACAGTATTACACTTAGACAGCCAATGCTGGAACACCAGATTTAAGGGATTGGTATTTTGTCAATTGAAATTAACCCCAGAAAAAAATACATCCTTTGATGGACAGTATTACACTTGGCCAGCCTCAGCAGGAACACCAGATTTAGGGGATTGGTATTTTTCCAATTGTATTTCACCCCAGAAATAAAATCTATCCTTTGACGGACAGTATTAAACTTAGCCAGCCACAGCTGGAACACCAGCTTTAGGGGTTTGGTATTTTGGCAATTAATTTTTACCCCAGAAAGAAAATCTATACCTTGACGGACAGTATTACACTTGTACAGCCACAGCTGGAACCTCAAATTTAGGGGATTGGTAATTTGGCAATTGAATTTCCCCCAAAAAAAATCTATCCTTTGACGGACAGTATTACACTTGGACAGCCACAGCTGGAACACCATATATGGGGGATTGTTATTTAGGCAATTTATATTCGCCCCAGAAAAAAATGTATCCTTTGATGGACAGTATTAAACATAGCCAGCCACAGCTATAACACCAGCTTTAGGGGATTGGTATTTTGGCAATTGAATTTTACCCCAGAAAAAAATATCTATTCTTTGATGGACAGTATTAAACTTGGCTAGCCACAGCTGAAACCACTGATTTAGCTGATTGGTTTATTGGTAATTGAATTTCACCCCAGAAAAAAATCTATCCCATGACTGACAGTATTACTCTTGGAGAGCCACAGCTGGAACCTCAGATTTAGAGGATTGGTAATTTGGCAATTGAATTTCACCACCAAAAAAAAATCTATCCTTTGACGGACAGTATTACACTTGGACAGCCACAGCTGGAACCTCAGATTTAGGGGATTGGCAATTTGGCAATTGAATTTCACCCCAGAAAAAAATATCTATTCTTTGATGGACAGTATTAAACTTGGCAAGCAACAGCTGAAACCACTGATTTAGGGGATTGGTATATTGGCAATTAAATTTCATCCCAGAAAAAAATGTATCCTTTGACGGACAGTATTAAATTTGGCCAGCAACATCTAGAACCCCAGATTTAGGGGATTGGTATTTTGGCAATTGAATTTCACCACAGAAAAAAATCTATCCATTGACAGACAGTATTACTCTTGGCCAGCCACAGTGGAACACCCGATTTAATGTATTGGTATTTTGACATTTGAATTTCACCCAAGAAAAAAATGTATCCTTTGACGGACAGTATTACACTTGGACAGCCACAGCTGGAACACCATATATGGGGGATTGTTATCTAGGCTATTTAAATTCACCCCAGAAAAAAATGTATCCTTTGATGAACAGTATTACACTTGGACAGCCACAGCTGCAACCCCAGATTTAGAGGATTGGTATTTTGGCAATTGAATTTCACCCCATAAAAACATCTATCCTTTGACGGACAGTATTACACTTGTACAGCCAAAGCTGGAACACCAGATTTAGAAGGATTGGTATTTTGGCAATTGAAATTCACCCCAGAAAAAAATCTATCCTTTGACGGACAGTATTACACTTGGACAGCCACAGCTGGAATACCACATTTAGGGGATTGGTATTTTGGCAATTGAATTTCACCTCAGAAAAAAATCAATCCTTTGACGGACAGTATTACACTTGGCCAGTCACAGCTGCAACCCCAGATTTAGAGGATTGATATTTTGGCAATTGACATTCACCCCAGAAAAAAAAATATATCCTTTGACGGACAGTATTACACTTGGCCAGTATCAGCTGAAACCACTGATTTAGGGGATTAGTATATTGGCAATTGAATTTCACCCCATAAAAAAATCTATCCTTTGATGGACAGTATTGCACTTGGCCAGCCACAGCTGTAACCCAATATTTAGGGGATTGGTATTTTGGCAATTGAATTTAGCCCCAGAAAAAAATCTATCCTTTGACGGACAGTATTACACTTGGACAGCCACAGCTGGAACCTCAGATTTAGGGGATTGGCAATTTGGCAATTGAATTTCACCCCAGAAAAAAATATCTATCCTTTGATGGACAGTATTAAACTTGGCAAGCAACAGCTGAAACCACTGATTTAGGGGATTGGTATATTGGCAATTAAATTTCATCCCAGAAAAAAATGAATCCTTTGACGGACAGTATTACATTTGGCCAGCAACAGCTAGAACCCCAGATTTAGGGGATTGGTATTTTGGCAATTGAATTTCACCACAGAAAAAAATCTATCCATTGACAGACAGTATTACTCTTGGCCAGCCACAGTGGAACACCCGATTTAATGTATTGGTATTTTGACATTTGAATTTCACCCAAGAAAAAAATGTATCCTTTGACGGACAGTATTACACTTGGACAGCCACAGCTGGAACACCATATATGGGGGATTGTTATCTAGGCTATTTAAATTCACCCCAGAAAAAAATGTATCCTTTGATGAACAGTATTACACTTGGACAGCCACAGCTGCAACCCCAGATTTAGAGGATTGGTATTTTGGCAATTGAATTTCACCCCATAAAAACATCTATCCTTTGATGGACAGTATTAAACTTGGCCAGCAACAGCTGAAACCACTGATTTAGGGGATTGGTATATTGGCAATTGAATTTCACCCCAGAAAAAAATCTATATTTTGACAGACAGTATTACACTTAGACAATAGACAGCCAATGCTGGAACACCAGATTTAAGGGATTGGTATTTTGGCAATTGAATTTTACCCCAGAAAAAAAAAATCTATTCTTTGACGAACAGTAATACACTTGGACAGCCTCAGCTGAAACCTCAGATTTAGAGGATTGGTATTTTGGCAATTGAATTTCACCACTGAAAAAACATCTATCCTTTGATGGACAGTATTAACCACTTGAAGACCACAGGTTTATACCCCCCTAGTGACCAGGCCCTTTTTTACAAATCCGCACTACACTACTTTCACCATTTATTGCTCGGTCATACAACTTACCACCCAAATGAATTTTACCTCCTTTTCTTCTCACTAATAGAGCTTTCATTTGGTGGTATTTCATTGCTGCTGACATTTTTACTTTTTTTGCTATTAATAAAAATGTAACGACATTTTTGCAAAAAAATGACATTTTTCACTTTCTGTTGTAAAATTTTTCAAAAAAAACTACATTTCTATATAAATTTTTCACAAAATTTATTGTTCTACATGTCTTTGATAAAAAAATCCAATAAGTGTATATTTATTGGTTTGGGTAAAAGTTATAGCGTTTACAAACTATGGTGCAAAAAAGTGAATTTCATCATTTTGAAGCAGCTCTGACTTTCTGAGCACCTGTCATGTTTCTTCAGGTGCTAGAATGTCAGGAAAGCATAAATACCCCCCAAATCAAACCATTTTAGATAGAAGACACCCCAAAGTATTCACGGAGGGGCATGGTGAGTTCATGTATCATTTAATTTTTTTTCACAAGTTAGCGGAATATGACACTTTTCCATTTCTGCTAGCTTCTGGCAAAAAAAAATAAAATCTCAGACGGACTCACTATGCCACTCAGTGAATACCTCGGGGTGTCTACTTTCCGAAATGGGGTCATTTGTGGGGTGTGTTTACTGCTCTGGCATTTTGGGCGGGGCTAAATTGTGAGCAGCCATGTAAAAGCTAAAGGTACTCGTTGGAATTTGGGCCCCTTTGCGCATCTTAGCTGCAAAAAAGTGTCACTCATGTGGTATCGCCGTACCCAGGAGAAGTAGGGCAATGTGTTTTGGGGTGTATTTTTACATATACCCATGCTGGGTGAGAGAAATATCTCTGTAAATGACAATATTTCTCTCACCCAGCATGGGTATATGTAAAAATACACCCCAAAACTCATTGCCCTTCTTCTCCTGAGTACGGTGATACCACATGAGTGACACTTTTTTGCTGCCTGGGTGCGCAAAGGGGCCCTAATTCTAATGAGTACCTTTTAGGAAGGCATTTTTACGCATTTTTCTTCTCACGCTTTAGGGCCGCTAAAATGCCAGGGCAGTATAAATACCCCACATGTGACCCCATTTTGGAAAGAAGACACCCCAAGGTATTCCGTGAGGGGCATGGCGAGTTCACAGAAGATTTTTTTTTTTGGCACAAGTTAGCGGAAAATGATTTTTTATTGTTTTTTCTCGCAAAGTCTCCCTTTCCGCTAACTTTTGACAAAAAGTTACATTTTTCATGGACTCACCATACCCCTCAGCGAATACCTTGGGGTGTCTTCTTTCCAAAATGGGGTCATTTGTGGGGTGTTTGTACTGTTCTGGCATTTTGGTGGGGCTAAATTGTGAGCAGCCATGTAAAAGCTAAAGGTACTCGTTGGAATTTGGGCCCCTTTGCGCACCTAGGCTGCAAAAAGTGTCACTCATGTGGTATCGCCGTACTCAGGAGAAGTAGGGCAATGTGTTTTGGGGTGTATTTTTACATATAACCATGTTGGGTGAGAGTAATATCTCTGTAAATTGACAACTCTGTTGTTTACAGAGATATTTCTCACACAACGTATGGGTATATATAAAAATACACCCCAAAACACATTGCCCTACTTCTCCTGAGTACGGCTATACCACATGTGTGACACTTCTTTGCAGCCAAGATGCGCAAAGGGGCCCTAAAACCAATGAGTACCTTTAGGATTTCGCAAGCCATTTTTACGCATTTGGATTCTTACGCTTTAGGACCCCTAAAATGCCAGGGCAGTATAAATACCCCACAAGTGACCCCATTTTGGAAAGAAGACACCACAAGGTATTCCGTGAGGGGCATGGCGAGTTCACAGAAAAAAATATTTTTTGGCACAAGTTAGCGGAAATTGATATATATATATTTTTTTACAAAGTCTCATATTCCACTAACTTGTGACAAAAAATAACATTTTACATGAACTCGCCATACCCCTCACGGAATAACTTGGGGTGTCTTCTCTCTAAAATGGGGTCACATGTGGGGTATTTATACTGTCCTGGCATTTGAGGGTCTCCACAATCATTACACGTATGGCCAGCATTAGGAGTTTCTGCGATTCTCCTTATATTGAGCATACGGGTAATGAGATTTTTTTCCGTTCAGCCTCTGGGCTGAAAAAAAAAATAAAATGAGCGGCGCAGATTTTTTCATTCGCATCGATCAATGTGGATGAAAAATCTCTGCCAAATCAGTGACTGCGGTGCGGTGGGCTGGGCGCTAGCTACCTAACAAGTAGCTAGCTAACTGGCGGTGATAAGGGACCCTTATGCCCCATTCACACGTCCGCAATTCTGTTTGCGGAGCGGAATTGCGGACCCATTCATTTCTATGGGGACAGACTTTGTCCCGCTCGGATCCGGAATTACGGATCCGCGCTTCGGGTCTGCACTTCCGTTCGCAAAAATATAGAACATGTCCTATTCTTGTCCGCAATTGCGGACAAGAAAAAGCATTTTCTATATAGTTCTGTGCGGATCTGCAAAATGCGGAAAGCACATTGCCGGTGTCCGTATTTTGCGTATCCGTAGATCCATGGATCCGCAGATCCATGGATCCGCAAAATACATATGGACGTCTGAATGAGCCTGTAGGGGGGTGATTAGTGACAGGGGGGGGTGACAGGGGGTGATCAGGGGGGGTGACATTGGTGATCAGGGGGGTGACATGGGTGATCAGGGGTTAATCAGTGATGGGGGTGGGGGTGTGTGTGTAGTGATTGGTGCACTTTACCTTTGTTTCCTCTGGTGGTCCCAAACAAAGGGACCACCAGACGAGCAGACAGCAGGCATATCAGACGCTGTTTACAAAACAGCGTCTGATATGCGATTTAAACGCGTTTTTTTCCGCATCTGCAGCCTGCCAGCGCATGATCAGCGCTGGCAGGCTGTAGTTTCAGTTGTCCCGGTCACGATCGCATGAACTCGCGAGCACGGCGCACGCGCGTTCATGCGAAATCTCGGGTCTCACGAGATGACGCCGATAGGCGTGACTGAGACCTGAGAGAGCCGCCGCGCTGACGCCCATCGGCGTTAGCGTGGCGGCAAGTGGTTAAGCTTAGCGAGCCACAGCTGGAACACCAGCTTTAGGGGATTGGTATTGTGGCAATTGAATTTCGCGCCAGAAAAAAATCTATCCTTTGACGGACAGTATTACACTTAGACAGCCAATGCTGGAACACCAGATTTAGGGGATTGCTATTTTGGCAATTGAATTTTACCCCAGAAAAAAATTTATCCTTTGACGGACAGTATTACACTTGGCCAGCCTCAGCAGGAACACCAGATTTAGGGGATTGGTATTTTTCCAATTGTATTTCACCCCAGAAAAAAAATCTATCCTTTGACGGACAGTATTACACTTGGCCAGCAACAGCTGAAACCACTGATTCATTGGACTGGAATATTGGCAATTGAATTTCACCCCAGAAAAAAATCTATCCCTTGACGGACAGTATTACACTTGGACAGCCACAGCTGGAACCTTAAATTTAGGGGATTGGTAATTTGGCAATTGACTTTCACCCAAGAAAAAAAAATCTATCCTTTGACCGACAGTATTACACTTGGACAGCCACAGCTGGAACACCATATATGGGGGATTGTTATTTTGGCAATTGAAAGTCACCCCAGAAAAAAAAAGTATCCTTTGATGGACAGTATTAAACTTAGCCAGCCACAGCTGGAACACCAGCTTTAGGGGATTGGTATTTTGGCAATTGAATTTAACCCCAGAAAAAACATCTATCCTATGACAGACAGTATTACACTTGGCCAGCCACAGCTGGAACACCATATATGCTGGATTGGTATTTTGGCAATTAAATTTCACCCCAGAAAAAAAATTGATCCCTTGACGGACAGTATTTCACTTGGACAGCCACAGCTGGAACCTCAAATTTAGGGGATTGGCAATTTGGCAATTAAATTTTACCCCAGAAAAAAAATCTATCCTTTGACGGACAGTATTACAATTGGACAGCCACAGCTGGAACACCATATATGGGGGATCGTTATTTTGGCAATTGAAATTCACCCCAGAAAAAAATGTATCCTTTGATGGACAGTATTAAACTTAGCCAGCCACAGCTGGAACACCAGCTTTAGGGGATTGGTATTGTGCAATTGAATTTAACCCCAGAAAAAAATCTATCCATTGACGGACATTATTACATTTGAACAGCCACAGCTGGATCCCCAGATTTAGGGGATTGGTATTTTGGCAATTGAATATTACCCCAGAAAAAAATATCTATCCTTTGATGGACAGTATTAAACTTGGCTAGCAACAGCTGAAACCACTGATTTAGGGGATTGGTATATTGGCAATTGAATTTCACCCCAGAAAAACTTCTCTCCCTTGACTGACAGTATTACACTTGGACAGCCACAGCTGGAACCTCAGATTTTGGGGATTGGCAATTTGGCAATTGAATTTAACCCCAGAAAAAAAATCTATCCTTTGACGGACAGTATTACACATGGACAGCAACAGCTGGAACACCATATATGGGGGATTGTTATTTTGACATTTGAATTTCACCCAAGAAAAAATGTATCCTTTGACGGACAGTATTACACTTGGACAGCCACAGCTGGAACCTAAGGTTTAGGGGATTGGTATTGTGCAATTGAATTTCACCCCAGAAAAAAAATTATCCCTTGACTGACAGTATTACACTTGGACAGCCACAGCTAGAACCTAAGGTTTAGGGGATTGGTAATTTGGCAATTGAATTTCACCCCAGAAAAAAAATCTATCATTTGACTGACAGTATTTCACTTGGACAGCCACAGCTGGAACACCATATATGGGGGATTGTTATTTTGGCAATTGAAATTCACTCCAGAAAAAAAATATATCCTTTGATAATAGTATTAAACTTGGCAAGCAGCAGCTGAAACCACTGATTTAGGGAATTGGTATTCTGACAATTGAATTTCACCCCAGAAAAAAATCTATCCTTTGACGGACAGAATTAAACTTAGACAGCCACAGCTGGAATACCAGTTTTAGGGTATTGGTATTTTGAAAAATCAATGTCACCCCAGAAAAAATTGTATCTTTTGACAGAGAGTATTACACTTGGACAGCGGCAGCTGGAACCCCAGATTTAGGGGATTGGTATTTTGACAATTAAAATTCACCCCAGAAAAAAAAACAATCATTTGACGGACAGTATTACACTTGGACAGCCACAACTGGAACACCAGATTTAGGGTATAGATATTTTGGCAATTGAATTTTACCCCAGAAAAAAATCAATCCTTTGACGGACAGTATTACTCTTGGAAAGCCACAGCTGGAACACCAGATTTAGAGGATTGGTATTTTGGCAATATAATTTCACCCAAGAAAAAAATGTATCCTTTGACGGACAGTATTACACTTTGACAGCCACAGCTGGAACCCCAGATTTAGGAAATTGTTATTTTGGCATTTGAATTTCACCCCAGAAAAAAAATCTATCTTTTGACGGACAGTATTAGACTTGTACAGCCACAGCTGGAACACCAGATTTAGGGGATTGGTATTTTGGCAATTGAATTTCACCCCAGAAAATAATCTATCCTGTCACGGACAGTATTAAACTTGGCCAGCAACAGCTGAAACCACTGATTTAGGGGATTGGTATATTGGCAATTGAATTTCACCCCAGAAAAAAAATCTATCCCTTGACGGACAGTATTACACTTGGACAGCCACAGCTGTAACCTCTGATTTAGGGGATTGGAAATTTGGCAATTGAATTTCACCCCAGAAAAAAAATATCTATCCTTTGACGGACAGTATTACACTTGGCCAGCAACAGCTAGAACCCCAGATTTAGGGGATTGGTATTTTGGCAATTAAATATCACCCCAGAAAAAAATCTATCCGTTGACGGACAGTATTACACTTGGCCAGCCACAGTGGAACACCCGATTTAGTACATTGCTATCTTGACATTTGAATTTCACCCAAGAACAAAATAAATCCTTTGACGGACAGTTTTACACTTGGTCAGCCAATGCTGGAACCCCAGATTTAGGGGATTGGTATTGTGGCAATTGAATTTTACCCCATTAAAAAAATCTATCATTTGACAGATAGTATTAAACTTGAACAGCCACAGCTGGAACCTCAGATTTATGCGATTGGTTTTTTGGCAATTGGAATTCACCCCAGAAAAAAATCTATCCTGTGACGGACAGTATTTCACTTGGCCAGCCTCAGCATGAACACCAGCTTTAGGGGATTTGTATTTTGGCAATTTAATTTCACCCCATAAAAAAATCTATCCTTTGACGCACAGTATTACTCTTGGCCAGCCACAGCTGCAACCCCAGATTTAGAGGATTGACATTTTGGCAATTGAAATTCACCCCAGAAAAAAAATGTATCCTTTGATGGACAGTATTAAACTTAGCCAGCCACAGCTGGAACCTCAGATTTAGGGGATTGGTTTTTTGGCAATTGAATTTCACCCCAGAAAAAACATCTATCCTTTGACGGACAGTATTACACTTGGACAGCCAAAGCTGGAACACCAGATTTAGGGGATTGATATTTTGCCAATTGAAATTCACCCCAGAAAAAAATCTATCCTTTGACGGACAGTATTAAACTAGGACAGCCACAGCTGGAAAAGCATATGTAAGGGATTGGTATTTTGGCAATTGAATTTTTACCCCAGAAAAAAATCTATCCTGTGAAGGACAGTATTTCACTTGGCCAGCCTCAGCATGAACACCAGCTTTAGTGGATTGGCATTTTGGCAATTTAATTTCACCCCAGAAAAAAATCTATCCTTTGACGGACAGTATTACACTTGGCCAGCCACAGCGTCAACCCCAGATTTAGAGGATTGATATTTTGGCAATTGAAATTCACCCCAGAAAAAAATCTATCCTTTGATGGACAGTATTGCACTTGGCCAGCCATAGCTGTAACCCAAGATATAGGGGATTGGCATTTTGGCAATTGAAATTCACCACAGAAAAAAAATGTATCCTTTGATGGACAGTATTAAACTTAGCCAGCCACAGCTGGAACCTCAGATTTAGGGGATTGGTTTTTTGGCAATTTAATTTCACCCCAGAAAAAACATCTATCCTTTGACGGACAGTATTACACTTGGACAGCCAAAGCTGGAACACCAGATTTAGGGGATTGATATTTTGCCAATTGAAATTCACCCCAGAAAAAAATCTATCCTTTGACGGACAGTATTAAACTAGGACAGCCACAGGTGGAAAAGCATATGTAGGGGATTGGTATTTTGGCAATTGAATTTTTACCCCAGAAAAAAATCTATCCTGTGAAGGACAGTATTTCACTTGGCCAGCCTCAGCATGAACACCAGCTTTAGGGGATTGGCATTTTGGCAATTTAATTTCACCCCAGAAAAAAATCTATCCTTTGACGGACAGTATTACACTTGGCCAGCCACAGCTGTAACCCCAGATTTAGAGGATTGATATTTTGGCAATTGAAATTCACCCCAGAAAAAAATCTATCCTTTGATGGACAGTATTGCACTTGGCCAGCCATAGCTGTAACCCAAGATATAGGGGATTGGCATTTTGGCAATTGAAATTCACCACAGAAAAAAAATGTATCCTTTGATGGACAGTATTAAACTTAGCCAGCCACAGCTGGAACCTCAGATTTAGGGGATTGGTTTTTTGGCAATTGAATTTCACCCCAGAAAAAACATCTATCCTTTGACGGACAGTATTACACTTGGACAGCCAAAGCTGGAACACCAGATTTAGGGGATTGATATTTTGCCAATTGAAATTCACCCCAGAAAAAAATCTATCCTTTGACGGACAGTATTAAACTAGGACAGCCACAGCTGGACAAGCATATGTATGGGATTGGTATTTTGGCAATTGAATTTTTACCCCAGAAAAAAATCTATCCTGTGACGGACAGTATTTCACTTGGCCAGCCTCAGCATAAACACCAGCTTTAGGGGATTGGTATTTTGGCAATTTAATTTCACCCCAGAAAAAAATCTATCCTTTGACGGACAGTATTACACTTGGCCAGCCACAGCTGCAACCCCAGATTTAGAGGATTGATATTTTGGCAATTGAAATTCACCCCAGAAAAAAATCTATCCTTTGATGGACAGTATTGCACTTGGCCAGCCATAGCTGTAACCCAAGATTTAGGGGATTGGCATTTTGGCAATTGAATTTCACCCAAGAAAAAAATCTATCCTTTCACGGACAGTATTACACTTGGACAGCCACAGCTGGTATCCAAGATTTAGGGGATTGGTATTTTGACAATTGAAATTCACCCCAGAAAAAACCAATCATTTGCCGGACAGTATTACTCTTGGACAGCCACAGCTGGAACCCCAGATTTAGGGGATTGGTATTTTGGCAATTGAATTTCACCCAAGAAAAAAATCTATCCTTTGACAGACAATATTACACTTAGACAGCCACAGCTGGAACAGCATATGTAGGGGATTAGTGTTTTGGTTTTTGAATTTCACCCAAGAAAAAAGATGTATCCTTTGGCGGACAGTATTACAGTTGGACAGACACAGCTGGAACCCCAGATTTAGAGGATTGGTATTTTGGCAATTGAATTTCACCTCAGAAAAAAAATCTATCCTTTGACAGACAGTCTTACACTTGGCCAGCAACGGCTTAAACCACTGATTTATAGATTTGGTATTTTGGCAATTGGATTTCACCCCAGAAAAAAAATCGATCCTTTGACAGACAGTATTAAACTTAGCCAGCTATAGCTGGAACACTTGATTTAGGGGATTGGTATTTTGCAATTGAATTTCACCCCAGAAAAAAATCTATCCTTTGATGGACAGTATTAAACTTAGCCAGCCACAGCTGGAACACCAGCTTTAGGGGATTGCTATTTTGGCAATTTAATTTTACCCCAGAATTCAATCTATCCTTTGACGGACAGTATTACACTTGGACAGCCACAGCTGGAACCCCAGATTTAGGGGATTGTTATTTTTGCAATTGAATTTCACCACAGAAAATAATCTATCCTTTGACGGACAGTATTTCACTTGGCCAGCCACAGCTGGAACACCCGATTTAGGGGATCGGTATTTTGGCAATTGAATCTCACCTCAGAGAAAAATCTATCCTTTGACGGACAGTATTACACTTGGACAGCCACAGCTGGAACCCCAGATTTAGGGGATTGGTATTTTGGCAATTGAATTTCACCCCAGAAAAAAATCAATACTTTGACGGACAGTATTACACTTGGACAGCCACAGCTGGAACACTATATATGGGGGATTGTTATTTTGGCAATTGAAATTCACCCCAGAAAAAAAAATGTATCCTTTGATGGACAGTATTAAACTTAGCCAGCCACAGCTGGAACACCAGATTTAGGGGATTGGTATTTTGGCAATTGAATTTCACCCCAGAAAAAAAATCTATCCTTTGACGGACAGTATTACACTTGGACAGCCACAGTTGGAACGCCAGATTTGGAGGATTGGTATTTTGGTAATTGAATTTCATCTCAGAAAAAAAATCTATCCTTTGATGGACAGCATTACACTTGGCCAGCAACAGCTCAAAACAACTGATTTAGGAGATTGGTATTTTGGCAATCTAATTTCACCCCAGAAAAAAATCTATCCTTTGACGGACAGTATTATACTTGGCCAGCCACAGCTGGAACACCCGATTTAGGGTATTGGTATTTTGACAATCTAATTTCACCCCAGAAAAAAAATCTATCCTTTGACGGACAGTATTACACTTGGACAGCCACAGCTGGAATGCCAGATTTAGGGGATTGGTATTTTGGCAATTGAACTTCACCCCAGAAAACAAATCTGTCCTTTGACGGACAGTATTACACTTGGACATATACAGCTGGAACCCCAGATTTAGGGGATTGGTATTATGGCAATTGAATTTCACCCCAGAAAAAATCTATCCTTTGACAGACAGTATTAAACTTAGACAGCCACACCTGGAACACCAAATTTAGGGGATTGGTATTTTTGCAAATGAATTTTACCCCAGAAAAAAATCATCCTTTGATGGACAGTATTACACTTGGACAGCCACATCTGGAACCCCAGATTTAGGGGATTGGCATTTTGGCAATTGAATTTCACCCCAGAAAAAAATCTAGCCTTTGACGGACAGTATTACACTTGGCCAGCAACAGCTAGAACCCCAGATTTAGGGGATTGGTATTTTGGCAATTGAATATCACCCCAGAAAAAAATCTATCCGTTGACGGACAGTATTACCCTTGGCCAGCCACAGTGGAACACCCGATTTAGTACATTGCTATCTTGACATTTGAATTTCACCCAAGAACAAAATAAATCCTTTGACGGACAGTTTTACACTTGGTCAGCCAATGCTGGAACCCCAGATTTAGTGGATTGGTATTGTGGCAATTGAATTTTACCCCATTAAAAAAATCTATCATTTTACAGATAGTATTAAACTTGAACAGCCACAGCTGGAACCTCAGATTTATGCGATTGGTTTTTTGGCAATTGGAATTCACCCCAGAAAAAATCTATCCTTTGACGGACAGTATTAAACTTGGACAGCCACAGCTGGAATACCACATTTAGGGGATTGGTGTTTTGGCAATTGAATTTCACCCCAGAAAAAAATCTATCCTGTGACGGACAGTATTTCACTTGGCCAGCCTCAGCATGAACACCAGCTTTAGGGGATTTGTATTTTGGCAATTTAATTTCACCCCATAAAAAAATCTATCCTTTGACGCACAGTATTACTCTTGGCCAGCCACAGCTGCAACCCCAGATTTAGAGGATTGACATTTTGGCAATTGAAATTCACCCCAGAAAAAAAATGTATCCTTTGATGGACAGTATTAAACTTAGCCAGCCACAGCTGGAACCTCAGATTTAGGGGATTGGTTTTTTGGAAATTGAATTTCACCCCAGAAAAAACATCTATCCTTTGACGGACAGTATTACACTTGGACAGCCAAAGCTGGAACACCAGATTTAGGGGATTGGTATTTTGCCAATTGAAATTCACCCCAGAAAAAAATCTATCCTTTGACGGACAGTATTAAACTTGGACAGCCACAGCTGGAATACCACATTTAGGGGATTGGTGTTTTGGCAATTGAATTTCACCCCAGAAAAAAATCTATCCTGTGACGGACAGTATTTCACTTGGCCAGCCTCAGCATGAACACCAGCTTTAGGGGATTTGTATTTTGGCAATTTAATTTCACCCCATAAAAAAATCTATCCTTTGACGGACAGTATTACTCTTGGCCAGCCACAGCTGCAACCCCAGATTTAGAGGATTGACATTTTGGCAATTGAAATTCACCCCAGAAAAAAAATGTATCCTTTGATGGACAGTATTAAACTTAGCCAGCCACAGCTGGAACCTCAGATTTAGGGGATTGGTTTTTTGGAAATTGAATTTCACCCCAGAAAAAACATCTATCCTTTGACGGACAGTATTACACTTGGACAGCCAAAGCTGGAACACCAGATTTAGGGGATTGGTATTTTGCCAATTGAAATTCACCCCAGAAAAAAATCTATCCTTTGACGGACAGTATTAAACTAGGACAGCCACAGCTGGAAAAGCATATGTAGAGGATTGGTATTTTGGCAATTGCATTTTTACCCCAGAAAAAAATCTATCCTGTGACGGACAGTATTTCACTTGGCCAGCCTCAGCATGAACACCAGCTTTAGGGGATTGGCATTTTGGCAAATTAATTTCACCCCAGAAAAAAATCTATCCTTTGACGGACAGTATTACACTTGGCCAGCCACAGCTGTAACCCCAGATTTAGAGGATTGATATTTTGGCAATTGAAATTCACCCCAGAAAAAAATCTATCCTTTGATGGACAGTATTGCACTTGGCCAGCCATAGCTGTAACCCAAGATATAGGGGATTGGCATTTTGGCAATTGAAATTCACCACAGAAAAAAAATGTATCCTTTGATGGACAGTATTAAACTTAGCCAGCCACAGCTGGAACCTCAGATTTAGGGGATTGGTTTTTTGGCAATTGAATTTCACCCCAGAAAAAACATCTATCCTTTGACGGACAGTATTACACTTGGACAGCCAAAGCTGGAACACCAGATTTAGGGGATTGATATTTTGCCAATTGAAATTCACCCCAGAAAAAAATCTATCCTTTGACGGACAGTATTAAACTAGGACAGCCACAGCTGGAACACTATATATGGGGGATTGTTATTTTGGCAATTGAAATTCACCCCAGAAAAAAAAATGTATCCTTTGATGGACAGTATTAAACTTAGCCAGCCACAGCTGGAACACCAGATTTAGGGGATTGGTATTTTGGCAATTGAATTTCACCCCAGAAAAAAAATCTATCCTTTGACGGACAGTATTACACTTGGACAGCCACAGCTGGAACACCAGATTTGGAGGATTGGTATTTTGGTAATTGAATTTCATCTCAGAAAAAAAATCTATCCTTTGATGGACAGCATTACACTTGGCCAGCAACAGCTCAAAACAACTGATTTAGGAGATTGGTATTTTGGCAATCTAATTTCACCCCAGAAAAAATCTATCCTTTGACGGACAGTATTATACTTGGCCAGCCACAGCTGGAACACCCGATTTAGGGTATTGGTATTTTGACAATCTAATTTCACCCCAGAAAAAAAATCTATCCTTTGACAGACAGTATTACACTTGGACAGCCACAGCTGGAATGCCAGATTTAGGGGATTGGTATTTTGGCAATTGAACTTCACCCCAGAAAACAAATCTATCCTTTGACGGACAGTATTACACTTGGACATATACAGCTGGAACCCCAGATTTAGGGGATTGGTATTTTGGCAATTGAATTTCACCTCAGAAAAAATCTATCCTTTGATGGACAGTATTAAACTTAGCCAGCCACAGCTGGAACACTCAGATTTAGGGGATTGGTATTTTGGCAATTGAATTTCACCCCAGAAAAACATCTATCCTTTGACGGACAGTATTACACTTGGACAGCCACAGCTGGAACACCAGATTTAGGGGATTGGTATTTTGCCAATTGAAATTCACCCCAGAAAAAATCTATCCTTTGACGGACAGTATTAAACTAGGACAGCCACAGCTGGAAAAGCATATGTAGAGGATTGGTATTTTGGCAATTGCATTTCTACCCCAGAAAAAATCTATCCTGTGACGGACAGTATTTCACTTGGCCAGCCTCAGCATGAACACCAGCTTTAGGGGATTGGCATTTTGGCAATTTAATTTCACCCCAGAAAAAAATCTATCCTTTGACGGACAGTATTACACTTGGCCAGCCACAGCTGTAACCCCAGATTTAGAGGATTGATATTTTGGCAATTGAAATTCACCCCAGAAAAAAATCTATCCTTTGATGGACAGTATTGCACTTGGCCAGCCATAGCTGTAACCCAAGATATAGGGGATTGGCATTTTGGCAATTGAAATTCACCACAGAAAAAAAATGTATCCTTTGATGGACAGTATTAAACTTAGCCAGCCACAGCTGGAACCTCAGATTTAGGGGATTGGTTTTTTGGCAATTGAATTTCACCCCAGAAAAAACATCTATCCTTTGACGGACAGTATTACACTTGGACAGCCAAAGCTGGAACACCAGATTTAGGGGATTGATATTTTGCCAATTGAAATTCACCCCAGAAAAAAATCTATCCTTTGACGGACAGTATTAAACTAGGACAGCCACAGCTGGACAAGCATATGTATGGGATTGGTATTTTGGCAATTGAATTTTACCCCAGAAAAAATCTATCCTGTGACGGACAGTATTTCACTTGGCCAGCCTCAGCATAGACACCAGCTTTAGGGGATTGGTATTTTGGCAATTTAATTTCACCCCAGAAAAAAATCTATCCTTTGACGGACAGTATTACACTTGGCCAGCCACAGCTGCAACCCCAGATTTAGAGGATTGATATTTTGGCAATTGAAATTCACCCCAGAAAAAAATCTATCCTTTGATGGACAGTATTGCACTTGGCCAGCCATAGCTGTAACCCAAGATTTAGGGGATTGGCATTTTGGCAATTGAATTTCACCCAAGAAAAAAATCTATCCTTTCACGGACAGTATTACACTTGGACAGCCACAGCCGGTATCCAAGATTTAGGGGATTGGTATTTTGACAATTGAAATTCACCCCAGAAAAAAAAACAATCATTTGCCGGACAGTATTACTCTTGGACAGCCACAGCTGGAACCCCAGATTTAGGGGATTGGTATTTTGGCAATTGAATTTCACCCAAGAAAAAAATCTATCCTTTGACAGACAATATTACACTTAGACAGCCACAGCTGGAACAGCATATGTAGGGGATTAGTGTTTTGGTTTTTGAATTTCACCCAAGAAAAAAGATGTATCCTTTGGCGGACAGTATTACAGTTGGACAGACACAGCTGGAACCCCAGATTTAGAGGATTGGTATTTTGGCAATTGAATTTCACCTCAGAAAAAAAATCTATCCTTTGACAGACAGTCTTACACTTGGCCAGCAACGGCTTAAACCACTGATTTATAGATTTGGTATTTTGCAATTGAATTTCACCCCAGAAAAAAATCTATCCTTTGATGGACAGTATTAAACTTAGCCAGCCACAGCTGGAACACCAGCTTTAGGGGATTGCTATTTTGGCAATTTAATTTTACCCCAGAATTCAATCTATCCTTTGACGGACAGTATTACACTTGGACAGGTTCAGCTGGAACACCAGATTTAGGGGATTGTTATTTTTGCAATTGAATTTCACCACAGAAAATAATCTATCCTTTGACGGACAGTATTTCACTTGGCCAGCCACAGCTGGAACACCCGATTTAGGGGATTGGTATTTTGGCAATTGAATTTCACCTCAGAGAAAAATCTATCCTTTGACGGACAGTATTACACTTGGACAGCCACAGCTGGAACCCCAGATTTAGGGGATTGGTATTTTGGCAATTGAATTTCAGCCCAGAAAAAAATCTATCCTTTGACGGACAGTATTACACTTGGACAGCCACAGCTGGAACACTATATATGGGGGATTGTTATTTTGGCAATTGAAATTCACCCCAGAAAAAAAAATGTATCCTTTGATGGACAGTATTAAACTTAGCCAGCCACAGCTGGAACACCAGATTTAGGGGATTGGTATTTTGGCAATTGAATTTCACCCCAGAAAAAAAATCTATCCTTTGACGGACAGTATTACACTTGGACAGCCACAGTTGGAACGCCAGATTTGGAGGATTGGTATTTTGGTAATTGAATTTCACCTCAGAAAAAAAATCTATCCTTTGATGGACAGCATTACACTTGGCCAGCAACAGCTCAAAACAACTGATTTAGGAGATTGGTATTTTGGCAATCTAATTTCACCCCAGAAAAAAATCTATCCTTTGACGGACAGTATTATACTTGGCCAGCCACAGCTGGAACATCCGATTTAGGGTATTGGTATTTTGACAATCTAATTTCACCCCAGAAAAAAAATCTATCCTTTGACGGACAGTATTACACTTGGACAGCCACAGCTGGAATGCCAGATTTAGGGGATTGGTATTATGGCAATTGAATTTCACCCCAGAAAAAATCTATCCTTTGACAGACAGTATTAAACTTAGACAGCCACACCTGGAACACCAAATTTAGGGGATTGGTATTTTTGCAAATGAATTTTACCCCAGAAAAAAATCATCCTTTGATGGACAGTATTACACTTGGACAGCCACATCTGGAACCCCAGATTTAGGGGATTGGCATTTTGGCAATTGAATTTCACCCCAGAAAAAAATCTAGCCTTTGACGGACAGTATTACACTTGGCCAGCAACAGCTAGAACCCCAGATTTAGGGGATTGGTATTTTGGCAATTGAATATCACCCCAGAAAAAAATCTATCCGTTGACGGACAGTATTACACTTGGCCAGCCACAGTGGAACACCCGATTTAGTACATTGCTATCTTGACATTTGAATTTCACCCATGAACAAAATAAATCCTTTGACCGACAGTTTTACACTTGGTCAGCCAATGCTGGAACCCCAGATTTAGTGGATTGGTATTGTGGCAATTGAATTTTACCCCATTAAAAAAATCTATCATTTTACAGATAGTATTAAACTTGAACAGCCACAGCTGGAACCTCAGATTTATGCGATTGGTTTTTTGGCAATTGGAATTCACCCCAGAAAAAAATCTATCCTTTGACGGACAGTATTAAACTTGGACAGCCACAGCTGGAATACCACATTTAGGGGATTGGTGTTTTGGCAATTGAATTTCACCCCAGAAAAAAATCTATCCTGTGACGGACAGTATTTCACTTGGCCAGCCTCAGCATGAACACCAGCTTTAGGGGATTTGTATTTTGGCAATTTAATTTCACCCCATAAAAAAATCTATCCTTTGACGGACAGTATTACTCTTGGCCAGCCACAGCTGCAACCCCAGATTTAGAGGATTGACATTTTGGCAATTGAAATTCACCCCAGAAAAAAAATGTATCCTTTGATGGACAGTATTAAACTTAGCCAGCCACAGCTGGAACCTCAGATTTAGGGGATTGGTTTTTTGGAAATTGAATTTCACCCCAGAAAAAACATCTATCCTTTGACGGACAGTATTACACTTGGACAGCCAAAGCTGGAACACCAGATTTAGGGGATTGGTATTTTGCCAATTGAAATTCACCCCAGAAAAAAATCTATCCTTTGACGGACAGTATTAAACTTGGACAGCCACAGCTGGAATACCCGATTTAGGGGATTCCTATTTTGGCAATTGAATTTCACCTCAGAGAAAAATCTATCCTTTGACGGACAGTATTACACTTGGACAGCCACAGCTGGAACCCCAGATTTAGGGGATTGGTATTTTGGCAATTGAATTTCACCCCAGAAAAAAATCTATCCTTTGACGGACAGTATTACACTTGGACAGCCACAGCTGGAACACCATATATGGGGGATTGTTATTTTGGCAATTGAAATTCACCCCAGAAAAAAAAATGTATCCTTTGATGGACAGTATTAAACTTAGCCAGCCACAGCTGGAACACCAGATTTGGAGGATTGGTATTTTGGTAATTGAATTTCACCTCAGAAAAAAATCTCTCCTTTGATGGACAGCATTACACTTGGCCAGCAACAGCTCAAATCAACTGATTTAGGAGATTGGTATTTTGGCAATCTAATTTCACCCCAGAAAAAATCTATCCTTTGACGGACAGTATTATACTTGGCCAGCCACAGCTGGAACACCCGATTTAGGGTATTGGTATTTTGACAATCTAATTTCACCCCAGAAAAAAAATCTATCCTTTGACGGACAGTATTACACTTGGACAGCCACAGCTGGAATGCCAGATTTAGGGGATTGGTATTTTGGCAATTGATCTTCACCCCAGAAAACAAATTTGTCCTTTGACGGACAGTATTACACTTGGACATCTACAGCTGGAACCCTAGATTTAGGGATTGGTATTTTGGCAATTGAATTTCACCCCAGAAAAAATCTATCCTTTGAGAGACAGTATTAAACTTAGACAGCCACACCTGGAACACCAAATTTAGGGGATTGGTATTTTTGCAAATGAATTTTACCTCAGAAAAAAATCATCCTTTGATGGACAGTATTACACTTGGACAGCCACATCTGGAACCCCAGATTTAGGGGATTGGTATTTTGGCAATTGAATTTCACCCCAGAAAAAAAATCTAGCCTTTGACGGACAGTATTACACTTGGTCAGCAACAGCTAAAACCTCTGATTTAGGGGATTGGTATTTTGGCAATTGAATTTCACCCCTCAATAAAATATAGCAATTTCTATCCTGTGTTTCAAGGTGTGACAATAAGCACAACCCCTGATGTATGATATTGCAAAAAAAAAGCCTATTATTAAACCGAAAAATGTATGTTTTACTTGGTGGCAGCTCAAAACATGTGCTGGTAAACCAAAAGATCACAAAATGGCCGCCGATTACCCCAGAAAAAAGTGACAGAAAAACGCTCTGGGCAACATAAAAACCAATGAGCAATGAACTAACAGAAGTTGCATGATTCACAGCTGTAGATCGATCACTTCATTAAGTGATTTTGCTGAGTCTTCCCTGCCTAATCTCGCCCTTCCAGCAGCTTCATCCTATCCCTACACTAATCAGAGAGGAGAGAAGGGTGGCGCTACGTAACTCCAGCTTAAATAGAGGCTGGGTCACATGCTGCACTTGGCCAATCACAGCCATGCCAATAGTAGGTATGGCTATGATGGCCTCTTGGGGGGGGGGGGCTCTGTTGGTGTAAAGCGGGCATGGCGCACCTTGAAAAATAGTGGCGACTAGGGAATGCATAATGCGGGACGGCTGCCGACATCTGACTGCCGAAGGCCTCAGTGTACACAAGCCTAAATGGCAACATTTCCAGGGCCAGTAATTTGGAAAGCTGCGCTTTTAGTGATATGGTCTGTTGGTGGGTGGCTGGTTATTTGCGCTTCCATTCAAATGCCTGGTGTAAGGACATTTGGAGTCTGCGCTGGGACAGGGAAGTGATTGGGTTGCTGATGGTGCTTGCGATAGTCCAGGTGCAGGGCGGGAGGCATCCTAGCCTGCTCCTTTGACAGGGGATTGGCCAGCAGCACGTAACCTAGGGGAAGAGGAGTCAGTGGTATGACCTGCAGACACAGATTGTGGTGCTTGGATGCCATGTGGCAGATCATGCTGATGGTGGTGAGGTTGCTAGTGTTCACGCCCGGCTTATTTTGGTATGGCACAGGTTGAAACTACAATTCTTTTGTCGTCTGCACTTTCCTCAAAAAAGCGCCATACTGCAGAACACCTACCCCTTGGCAAGGGAGATTTTCGCAAGGGGGTGCTCATGGAACAGTTGCGGGCCTGTTTGGTGTAGCCCACCTTCTCCCTTTTGACACCCCACTGCCTCTTCCAGCCTGTTTTGGTGCTGCAGATCCCTTCCCCTCTGTACTGCTGTCCTCGCTCGGCTTTCCACCTTCCCAAGTTGGGTCAGTGACCTCATCGTCCACAAACTCCTCTTCCACTTTCTCACTCTGATCATCCTTCTGATTTGTTAACCTAAGCACAACCTCAGTGATTGAAAACTGTGTCTCATTCTCTTCATCAAACTCTTGAGACCATAATTCCGGTTGACTTATTGGCAACTGCGTCTCATCATCATCCACCTCATTAAACACTACTTGACGTTTCCCACCGTCATCTTCTTGTAACTGTGGATGCTCAAAAGGTTGGGAATCTGGGCAGTGGCGTTGCTAGGGCTAGTGTCACCCGGTGCGGTAGAAAATGGTGTCACCCCCCCCCCCGGCGACGATCTGTCTGCTTAGCCCCGCCCCCCCCACGTCAGCTGTCTGTTTACTCTCCAAACCCCCATCCATGTTATCGCTTGGGTTCAAATTATAGCACCCCCAGCAGGCCCCCCCACCCCAACCCCCGGCGGTCTGTCGGCAGCCTATCAGAGGAACAAAGAAGGGAGACGCCTCTCCCTTGCCCTGCTGCAGTGTTTATCTGTATCGCGACACAGATGAATGTAGGGAGATGAGTTCTTCCATAATGCAAGCGCTCATCTCCTGGTGGTGTCACCCAGGGGCATAGCTAGAAATGACTGGGCCCCACAGCAAAAATTTTATGCATCCCCCTGGATCTCCCACCGACACATACCATATTGGACCTCCCACCCATTCCAGAGCTTCCACCCAAACACCCCTCCAGGACCTCCCATCCCAACATCCCCACATCCCTCCCTAGATCCCCCTAAGTGTCCTCCACACATCCCCCATCAGTGTCCTGCACACATCCCCCAATCAGTGTCCTCCACACATCCCCCATCAGTGTCCTCCACACATCCCTCCATCAGTGTCCTGCACACATCCCCCAATCAGTGTCCTGCACACATCCCCCAATCAGTGTCCTGCACACATCCCCCAATCAGTGTCCTCCACATCTCCCCATCAGTGTCCTCCACACATCCCCCATCAGTGTCCTGCACACATCCCTCCATCAGTGTCCTCCGCACATCCCCCATCAGTGTCCTGCACACATCCCCCATCAGTGTCCTCCACACATCTTCCCTATCAGTGTCCTCTACACATCCCCCATCAGTGTCCTGCACATCATCCCCATCAGTGTCCTCACACATCCCCCATCAGTGTCCTCCACACATCCCCCATCAGTGTCCTGCACACATCCCCCATCAGTGTCCTCCACACATCCCCCCATCAGTATCCTGCACCCATTCCCCCCATCAGTGTCCTGCACACATCCCCCCATCAGTATCCTGCACACATCCCCATCAGTGTCCTCCACACACCCCCATCAGAGCTTCATATTAACCTGCTGTACAAATATTATGGCTAAAAATCTCAGTAATAGTTTCCCATATATAATACTTTATATATATATATATATATATATATATATATATATATATATATATATATATATCTATATCAGAAGTATAAATATATATTATCATACTTCTGATATACATGAATGCATAATTTAGCCTCTATTTCTAAAAGGTTTTCACCAGGACTAGAACTCCCAACCCTTCACATCAGAGGCAAGAGCTCTAACCACTGAGCTATGGAGCTTAATGCTAAACTATGCTGGAAAAACCTTATAGTAGTGTATCAGGTATTAGGTATTTCTATACAGCAGAAGTATCATTAAATAAAAAAAAATCTGTAATTACTATATAGTAATTACACATTTATTTTGTATCATGTTTTTTTACAAAAACTGAAAAAAATATATAAATTATACTTCTGCTGTATGGGAATACCTAATACTTGCTAGACTACTATGAGGTTTTTCCAGCTTAGTTTACCATTGAGCTCATAGCTCAGTGGTTACTGTTCTTGCCTCTCATGCAAAGGGTTGTGAGTTCGAATCCTAGTGGCAACCTTTCAGAAATAGAGGCTAAATTAGATTAAAATACATTGGGTGTCCCCCAGGATTGTCAGTATGCTTGGGCACATCTAATTTAGCCTCTATTTCTGAAAGGTTGCCACCCCCTTCATGTTCATAGCACTGACTCCATATATGGACACAACCATATATGGAGTCAGAGCTGGGATTCCCTGTACAGCATCGGCTTCAGGCAAGTGCAGTGAATAAATTATCTTCTGCCGACACTGGTGGGTGTCACCCCATCAGTGGTGTCACCCGGTGCGGCCCGCACCCACCGCACCCCCCTCGCAACGCCACTGAATCTGGGCACAAGATCTCATGTCCCACTTCAAGGATTGTGTTGACCAGACTCCTGGCTACTGACACTGGACTTTGTGGAAGACATGTTGGTGCCTAACTGACTGGAAGCATTATCTGCTGCAATCCAAATGACCACCTGTTTGCACTGGTCTGACTTCAAGATTGGTGTTCTGTGCTGCCCTGCATAATGGGACATGAATCAAGGTATCGTGGCTGATTATTTTTCTTGTGCTCTGGCAGCAGGCACAGTTTCTACACGCCCTGGGCCACAGCCTTTGCAGGCACCATCAGCATCTCGGCCACTTTGCTGTCCCTTACTGCTCGCCTTCTTCATTTGAAATGTTATATATGCTTGAAAGTATGTCGCACGTACAGTAGCGTAGGATTCGGAAGTGTATGCGCAAAAAAAATTAAAAAGGTATTTGGGATGAGGAAACGTTATACAGGACAGGTACCACAGGTAATGTCACTATTCGCAGCGTCAACTGAAAAAGTACACTGTATGTCACAGATAAATGATTTAAACGCACACCTTACACTTTATATGTTGGCCTGGTAATGTCACTCTCACAAGATGGCACCGTCTATTGAAAATGTACACTGTATGTCCCTGATAAATGATTTAAACGCACACTTGCACTTTAGATGTTGGCCTGGTAATGTCACTCTCACAAGATGATACCGTCTATTGAAAATGTACACTGTATGTAACTGATATATTTTTTAAACGCACACCGTACACTTTATATGTCGGCCTAATAATGTCACTCTCAGAAGCAGACACAGTCTATTGGAAATGTACACTGTATGTCACTGATACATTTTTTAAACGCACACGGTACACTGTAGATCTTCCCCTGATAATGTCACATTCAGCAGCGGGCACCATCTATTGAAAAAGTACACTGTATGTCACGGATACATTTTTTCAGCGCCCACGTTACAATGCATATATGGCGCAGTGGACACCGCCTACGGAAAAAAGTACACTTGATGTCACTGATATTTAAGGGATGTGCACACTTTACACAAGAGATGTGGCGTGAATAATTTAACTGTCCACAGTGGCCTATTATACGGTATTTAGCGCAGGATGCCCTAAAAATATATATTGCTGCTGTCACACACAATAGTCCTTAAAAGGACTTTTGGTTCTCTGAAAAGTTTTTTGTATAAAAATATTCCAATTACAATCCCTACACTGTCTGTCCCTTCCTATGCACAGCTCTCCCTAACACTGAGGAATTTATCGCAGGTTGCCTTATAATGATATATTGCTGCTGTCACACACAATAGTCCTTAAAAGGACTTTTGGGTCTCTGAAACGTTTTTGTCCAAAAATAACTTCAATTACACTCCCTACACTGTCTTTCCCTTCCTATGCTCAGCTCTCCCTGACTAACACTGATCCGAGCACATGTCATCGGGTGCTTTATAGCACCTGATGATGCGTTCCGTCAGCCAATCACTGTAATGCCAGTAGCCAACATGGCTACTGGCATTACAGTGAGGGCAGCACTTACCTGCAGGTTTATTGGCTGCATAGCAGCCAAGAAATGTGCATGGAGGAGACTCAAGCACGGTGCTCGAGCACATGCGTTACTAGGCCGAGTACTGCCATGTGCCGAGCATCGAGATGCTCGAGCCGAACTGGTGTTCGGCCGAGCATGCTCAATCAACATTAGTACTGATGAAAAAAAATCTACAATATTTGCGATTACGAAGATATAGCACTATGTTCTAGATCTTCGCAAATTCCGATATTCGCGATAAAAATTTGCAATTAGAATATTCGCGATCAACTCTAGTGTTAATGTCATTGTGGCTTCTTGCTCTGTTCTAATGCCACTCATTCGGCCATGAGCGCGCCCCCCTTTATGGATAATCTTGTAGATATGAAAGATCTGAAGCCATTACAAAATGGCGCAGGCATCCAGGATCACTCCCCACTTATCTATAGTTTACATTCCTTAGCTATGCTAATTGCGCAGAATTGAAAATGTATTTTTGTTTAATAAACAATGGAACAATGCCACGAGCCTCAGTCCCCTCTGATGTACGTATACTGTATACTGCTTAACCTCCTCTAATAAACAAGAGAATTCTGCTTTGATCCTGGAGAGGTGTCAGTGTGATTTTCTCCATTGTACACGACTCACTAATAGTGATGTCGCGAACATAAAATTTTCCGTTCGCGAACGGCGAACGCGAACTTCCACAAATGTTCGCGAACGGGCAAACCGGGTGAACCGCCATAGACTTCAATAGGCAGGTGAATTTTAAAACCCACAGGGACTCTTCCTGGCCACAATAGTGATGGAAAAGTTGTTTCAAGGGGACTAACACCTGGACTGTGGAATGCGGTAGGGGAATCAATGGAAAAACTCCCATGGAAAATTACGTAGTGGACGCAGAGTCGGGTTTTAATCCATAAAGGGCATAAATTAACTAGCATTCCTAAATTGTTTGCAATAACATGCTTTAAAACATCCAGTGTGTGTATATGATCAGGTATGATGTTGTATCGATCAGGTAGTGTAAGGGTTACGCCCGCTTCACAGACATTGACAGACCAAACTCCCCTTTTAATGCACCGCAAACAACCGCAAACAGTCCATTTGCACAACCGCAAACTCCCCATTTGCACAAGGTTGGATACCAAGCTAGCCATGTCCCGGTGATGTCATTGAAGGCTTCTTCCTCCACCCAGCCACGTACAACACCAAGGGTCCCCGAAAGGTGAATTGAATTGATTTTTCGAAAGGGGCGATGGTTAAAAAAATGCTGTCTCCCTCCCCTTTGTTTTAATCCATGGTCACTGCGTTTGCGCCGTGCAATTTACTGTCACACCCGATATGAGTGGTATTTTCTGTAGTACTATTCTCATCAGTTTAATCCCTGTCGGGTCCTCAATCTGGGGTCCATTTATTGAATTGGTTTTTCGAACGGGGAGATGGTTTAAAAAAACGCTGGCTCCCTCCCCTTTGTTTTAATCCACGGTCACTGCGTCTGCGCCGTGCAATTTACTGTCACACCCGATATGAGTGGTATTTTCTGTAGTATTATTCTCATCAGTTTAATCCCTGTTACGTCTCCAATCTAGGGTCCATTTATTGAATTGATTTTTTAAACGGGGACATGGTTAAATAAACGCTGGCTCCCTCCCCTTTGTTTTAATCCGCGGTCACTGCGTCTGCGCCGTGCAATTTACTGTCACACCCCATATGAGTGGTGTCTTAACTAGTACTATTCCTATCAGTTTAATCCCTGTTACGTCCCATATCAGGGATTGCCTTTTGTGAAAAATTTTTTAGGCAGGGTACCTTCAACTGCCTTCACAGTGACAGACCAAACTCTCATACACCAAACTGAATTGATTTTAGGAACCAGGAGATGGAAAAAGCAGCTTGGTCGGTCCTCATACTCCCAAATTAGGGCACTTCACGTGCACAGCAATGTGCTGTGACACCCTATATGAGTGGTGTCTTAACGAGTACTATTCCTATCAGTTTAATCCCTGTTATGTACCCTATCCAGGGATGTGTGTCGAATTGATTAACCATTGTCGAATTAACGAACCATTACAACATCATGAAATAATTTAGTTCTGAGCTCTGTACTTGCTTTGTATTGGAATGGATGGGGATTTTTTTAATTGTCTGCATTATTTCTAATAAACTTTTAAGAGACTTTATTATGATTTTTTATTTTATGTATTAAAAACCCATACAACTTAAAAAAAAAAAAGGTAAATTAATGTTCTTTCTATAAAATATTATCCAGCCATCCGATCGCTTTTGGTCTGACCATAATGAAGCAACGACCTTATCATCTGGGGTGTGGCAACATTGCCAACACACTCATAGAGGTGATGATTTCTTCATTGTGATACGCAAGCCCCTTCACCACAACAAGGTAACGATCACAAAGGGGAATTGACACTTGTATGTGCCTTTTTTTTTTGTTTTGTTTTTGCAGCCACAGTGCTGCACCATAGGACAGAAAAATTAGGCATGTACACATGCCTGAAAAATAATGGCATTGTTGCAGCCGCTGTTGTAGCAGCGGCCGGAAAAATTGATGTTTTCTAGGCAGAAAAGTTAATAAAACATTGCGGCTTGAACCCTAGTTGGTGGCGGAGAATTCACGAAAGTCCAGTATGCAGACATTAAATACAGCAGTGTGGGGACCATTTTGAGGCCAAGGCATGTCATCAGGCCTTTTGTTAGTCAAACGCATCCCCCACTGTTAGTCGCTTCGGGATCCATGCCTCATTCATCTTTATGAAGGTGAGGTAATCAACACTTTTTTGACCGAGGCGACTTCTCTTGTCAGTGACAATGCCTCCTGCTGCACTGAAGGTCCTTTCTGACAGGACACTTGAAGCAGGGCAGGCCAGAAGTTCTATCGCAAACTGGGAAAGCCCAGGCCACAGGTCAAGCCTGTACACCCAGTAGTGAAGGGGTTCATTACTCCTCAGAGTGTTGATATCTGCTGTTAAGGCGAGGTAGTCTGCTACCTGTCGGTCGAGTCGTTCTCTCAGGCTGGATCCCGAAGGGCTGTGGCGATGTGTAGGACTGAAAAAGCTCTGCATGTCCTCCATCAACAACACATCTGTAAATCGTCCAGTCCTTGCCGCCATGGTTGGAGGAGGTTTACATTCACCTCTTCCCTTGTTAGATTCCCGTTGTGCTGTGACATCCCCCTTATAAGCTTTGTAAAGCATATTTTTTAGTTTGGTTTTTAACTGCTGCATCCTTTCCGACTTTCGGTAATTTGGTAACATTTCTGCCACTTTCTGCTTATACCGGGGGTCTAGTAGCGTGGCCACCCAGTACAGGTCGTTCTCCTTCATCCTTTTTATACGAGGGTCCCTCAACAGACATGACAGCATGAAAGACCCCATTTGCACAAGGTTGGATGCAGAGCTACTCATTTCCCGTTCCTCGTCCTCACTGATGTCATTGACGGTCTGTTCTTCCCCCCCAGCCACATACAACACCATGGGTCCCAGATAGGTGACAACAACGAGCACCCTGGGGTGCCTGCTGTGTTTGGTCTTCCTCCTCCTCAAAGCCACATTCCTCCTCTGACTCCTTTTCCTCATGCTCCTTTTCCAGCGTTGCCGCAGGTCCGGCAAGCGATGATGACAAGGCTTTTTCTGGTGGTGATGGTGACCACAACTCTTTCTCTTCACGCTCATCTACAGCCTGATCCAGCACTCTTCGCAGGGCACGCTCCAGGAAGAAAACAAATGGGATGAGGTCGCTGATGGTGCCTTCGGTGCGACTTACAAGGTTTGTCACCTCCTCAAAAGGACGCAGGAGCCTACAGGCATTGAGCATGAGCGTCCAGTAATGTGGCAAAAAAATTCCCAGCTCCGCAGAGGCTGTCCTAGCACCCCGGTCATACAAATACTCTTTGATGGCTTTTTCTTGTTGGAGCAGGCGGACGAACATTAGGAGTGTTGAATTCCAAAGTGTCGGGCTGTCGCAAATCAAGCGCCTCACTGGCATGTTGTTTCGCCGCTGAATATCGTAAAAGTGCGCCATGGCCGTGTAGGAATGCCTGAAATGGCCACACACCTTCCTGGCCTGCTTCAGCACGTCCTGTAAGCCTGGGTACTTAGACACAAAGCGTCGTACGATGAGATTCAACACATGTGCCATCCACGGCACATGTGACAACTTGCCCAAATTCAATGCCGACGACAAATTTGTTCCATTGTCACACACCACTTTGCTGATCTCCAGTTGGTGCGGGGTCAGCCACTGATCCACCTGTGCGTTCAGGGTGGACAAGAGTGCTGGTCCTGTGTGGTTCTCTGCTTTCAGGCAAGTCAACCCCAAGACAGCGTTACACTGTCGTATCCGGGATGTGGAATAGCCCCTGGGAAGCTGGGGGGATTCAGTTGATGTGCAGCCAGATGCCGCCGCAGAAGAGGACTTAGCCGAGGAGGATATCGAAGAGGATGGAGTAGGAGTAGAGGAGGTGGCAGTAGGCCTGCCTGCAAGTCGTGGCGGTGTCACCAACTCCGCTGCGGAGCCACGCATTCCATGCTTGTCAGCCATCAGCAGGTTGACCCACGTGATATACCTGCCCTGACCGTGCTTTGCAGACCAGGTATCAGTGGTCAGATGGACCCATGACTGTATGCCAGAGATGCCATGACTTCCTTTTCAATAACATAGTAGTGGATTGGGATTGCCTTTTTTGAAAAAACAATTTGTCTGGGTACCTTCCACTGTGGTGTCCCAATAGTGACTAATTTTTTGAAGGCCTCAGACTCCACCAGCTGGTATGGTAAAAGCTGGCGGGCTAAGAGTTCCGTCAAGCCAGCTGTCAGTCGCCAGGCAAGGGGGTGACTCTGTGACATTGGCTTCTTACGCTCAAACATTTCCTTAACAGACAACTGACTGTGGGCAGATAAGTGGAACTGCAAAAGGTGAGAGGCGGAGTGGTGGGTGGTTGAGAGGGGGCAAGGAGTACAGCAGTGGTTGACGTGGCTGAAGATGCTGGACCAGGAGAAGGATGGTGGCTTTGAGTTTGTGTGCTGCTTGTACGCATGTGTTGATCCCATTGGCGTTTGTGATCTGAGATCATGTGCCTTCGCAAAGCAGTAGTACTGAGGTGGGTGTTGGACTTCCCACAACTCAGTTTCTTTTGGCACAGGTTGCAAATGGCATTGCTGTTATCAGAGGCAGACACACACAAAAAATGCCACGCTGCTGAGCTTTGCATCAACCGCTTCACTTGTATCTGACACCTCAGCAAAGGAAGCAGCAGCAGGTACAACATCATCATCACACTGTACATCCATGTGTGTAATCCTGCCTGACTGAGACATATCCCTGTAATCTACATCATCTGGCAATAATGGTTGCGCATCACTAATTGCATCCAACTGATGTGTAAATAACTCCTCTGACGGATCAAGTGAATCGGCTGTGGTGGTGGTGGTGGTGGCAGCGGTGGGAGCGTGGTAACTTGAGAGCAGGTGACCAAAGCTGAGCTGGAGGAAGATGGTGCGTCAAGGTTCTTAGCGGAAGCTGTAGAAGATTGGGTGTCCTGTCTAAGCCAGTCAACTATGTCCTCAGAATTTTTTGGGTTCAGGGTACGTGGCCTCTGAACACTGGGCATTATTCCACGGCCAGTGGAAATCACAGCACCACGACCACGACGGCCCCTGCGGGGTGGCCTGCCTCTGCCTGTCATTTTTTTTTTAGATAAGTGGTACTACGCGTGCTAGGTACTGTGCCACCCGGTATGAGTGTTGGGCACTGGCAGTAGGCACACTACATTCTGTGTAAGTTGGCCTGACACACACTGGCAGCAGGCAAGCAACTTAAATTAGACTAAAGTGTAAAAATGAAATGCCTTATTTATCGGCAAGCTACTGTGCCACCCGGTATAAGTGGTGGGCACTGGCAGTGGGCACACTACAGTCTGTGGAAGTCGGCCTGACACACACTGGCAGCAGGCAAGCAACTGAAATTAGACTAAAGTGTAAAAATGAAATGCCTTTTTTATCGGCAAGCTACTGTGCCACCCGGTATGAGTGGTGTGCTCTGGCAGTGGGCACGCTACAATCAGTGGAAGTCGGCCTGACACACACTGGCCGGCAACTAACCTTAGATTAAAGGGTAAAAATGAAATGCCTTTTTTTAATGCAAAGTCCTGTGCCACCCGGTATGAGTGGTGGGCACTGGCAGTGGGCACACTACAGTCTGTGAGCCTGCAGCTCCTCACACACAGACAGGCCAGGCAACTGCAATATATATATGGAGAAAAAAAAAGCAGACTAATGTAGCAGCCCAAAAAAGGGCTTTTTGGGGTGCTATCAGGACGCTGCCCTTACAGCAGAGATCAGATGAGTCTTTCAGGACTGGAGTGGACACTAAATACACTAGTCTAGCTATCGATTTCGCAATTAAATCAGCAGCAGCTACACTGTCCCTCCTCTCACTAAGACTGCAGCTTCCGAATGAATCTAAAATGGATGCTGTCCAGGAGATGGGAGTGTCTGGGAGGGAGGGTATGCTGCTGATTGGCTGGTATGTGTCTGCTGACTGTGAGGTAAAGTTTGCTCAATGATGGTGTATAGAGGGCAGACCAAACATCGCATATGTTAGCCCGCCGTGGCAAACGCGAACAAGCTATGTTCGCCGGGAACTGTTCGCCAGCGAATAATTCGGGCCATCTCTACTCACTAACAACTTGCAATTTCGAGCAGACAGTTTGATAAGATAGCACAGCTTGTGTGCATCCAAAACAGTAACGAGGCGGCGACCTAGGCGGACAACTACCCTCCTCTCTCCATCGTCCCAGCCCTAATTCAGAACACATTACAGCGTGTGAAATAAACGGAGGGAGGGCTATAACTCCCAGTATTTCTAGGTCATTATTATTTAATATCAGAGCACTTTACAGGGGAAGGTATAAGAGGATGGGACTACAACTCCCATCATATCCAAGCCGTTATTATGTAATGTCAAAGTGCATATAAGAGGAGAGGACTACAACTCCAACCATAGAAAAAATGCAACAGCACTCTGCAACCAGCACTCTGCCCTGCCTATATCCTGGAAAAGTGAGGCGTCAGTTTACATTTTGATCAAAAGGTAATAAGCGACTCGTCGCGCTAAGGCCGCCTCAATGAGTGGGGGCCAGGGTGTTATAATGTACCCTGATATTACATAATAACGGACTGGAGATCTGGGAATTGTTGATACAGTAAGGACTACAACTTCATACATTTCCCGGGCTCTTACCTTGAATCCATCCTTTTTCAATTCTTCACATGCTGTCATCACTGGTCGTCGTCATTACTTTACTGCACTGCTGAACTCCACCTCCTGTTCTGATCACATAATGGTTAGGTCATCGCAGGTCCTTCATCACCTCTTCTCTACTGAGCTCTGCCTCCTGCACTTAATATCTTCGCAGGTCCTACAGCTCCAGTAGAAGAGTGCTGCTGGTGCTGGGAGTTGTCAGTTTGCTGAGCAGCACTGTGGTAATGCTTTGTCTTATAACATCAGGGAGGGGGACCTTACAATGCATTGTAAAGTGCAGATTTTTAGTTGTCCGTCTGTTTGCTTAAACGGACGTTCAGCTCAACAGCATCACTGAAACAGGGGGCAGTTTGCCCCCTCCCCCAAAGCCGTCCCTGTCTAAAGATACATATCTGTGCTTTTGATCTGACCCCCGTTCACTGCTGTCCTCGAATCGGTTGGCCAGAGGTCCAGTTTTAGGCCTGACTTTCCAGCTTTCAGACTCCATCTCCTCCGTCCAGCGTAGGGCCTGGATGGACACAGGGATGTCCCTTTGAACAGCTCACGTTCAGACAGTAGCACTGTGCTGTCTGAGAGTGAGCTTCAGGGAGAAACGCACCCTTCCTCCCACCCCTGCAGCTGACATGAAGTTGATTTTACCTTCATTTTTCTAAACTGCGGAGTGGGAGAGTGCATGGCCTAACAGGATCGAAAGGCGTGACTTAGCGGAGCCGGGGGCGGGGTTTTACAGTCCATCTTTTCAGGGTGGCCTGAGTGGCCACCCTATCCTCGAATGAGGCGAGTAATAAATTTGCCTAGTGAATAGTCTGCCTGCCGAATCATAGGTTAGTGAATGTATAAGTGAGTATAAGTTTGTGCATACGTGTTTATGACTGTGTGCATGGGCATATATAGATATATATGCTTATGTATAGTATTGCAATGATTAGGAGAATACTATGTGTATTATGACTTATTTAAATAGGACTGGACGGACCATTTAAGGTTCTGTTAATATCACATTTATGGCCTCGTTATACACGGTGAATGCTCATTAAAGAAATGCCTCTGATAGATGCACTACAGTGCTCTCCGTTAGCCATAGTGTCCTAATTAGTGTTGAGCGAACCCAAACTGTAGTTCGGGTTCGTACCGAATTTTGGGGTGTTCGGGACACGAACCCGGACATTTTCAAAAAAGTTTGGGTTCGGGTCCGTTGTTCGGCGATTTCTTCCCGCTTTTTGAAGGGCTGCACAGCAGCCAATTAGCTAGGGTTTTACTTTTTACCCTAAGAAGCCATCACAGCCATGCCTACTTATGGCATGGCTGTGATTGGCCAGGTGCAGCTTGTGACCCAGCCTCTATTTAAGCTGGAGTCACGTAGCGCGGCACGTCACTCTGCTCTGATTAGTGTAGGGATAGGATGCAGCTGCTGTGAGGGCGAGATTAGGCAGGAAAAACTCAGCAAAAACACCTAATGAAGTGATCGATCTATAGATGTGAATCATTCAACTTCTGCTAGTTAATTGCTCACTGGTTTTTAGGCTGCACAGAGCATTTTTCTGTCACTTTTTTCTGGGGTGATCGGTGGCCATTTTGTGATTTGTGGTGCACAAAAACAAGCTGCCACCAAGTCCATCAATCCATCAATACTAGTTTTTTTTTTGCTATATCCTACATCAGGGGCCTGGCTGTGCGAATTGTCACCCCTAGAAACTCAGGATAGAAATTTCTATATTTTATTGAGGGGTGAAATTCAATTGCCAAAATAGCAATCCCCTAAATCGCGTGTTCCAGCTGTGGCTGGCTAAGTTTAATACTGTCCGGCAAAGGATAGATATTTTTCTGGGGTGAAATTCAATTGCCAAAATAGCAATATCATAAATCAGTGGTTTCAGCTGTGACTGGCCAAGTTTAATAGTGTCGGGCAAAGGATATTTTTTTTCTTGGGTGAAATTAAATTGCCAAAATAGCAATACCGTAAATCAGTGGTTTCAGCTGTGGCTGGCCAAGTTTAATAGTGTCCGGCAAAGGATATTATTTTTCTGGGGTGAAATTAAATTGCCAAAATAGCAATACCGTAAATCAGTGGTTTCAGCTGTGGCTGGCCAAGTTGAATAGTGTCCGGCAAAGGATATATCTTGTTCTGGGGTGAAATTCAATTGCCAAAATAGCAATACCGTAAATCAGTGGTTTCAGCTATGGCTGGCCAAGGTTAATAGTGTCCGGCAAAGGATATATTTTTTTCAGGGGTGAAATTCAATTGCCAAAATAGCAATCCCCTAAATCTGGTGTCCCAGCAGTGGCTGGCCAAGTTTAATAGTGTCTGGCAAAGGATAAATAATTTTCTGGGGTGAAATTTAATTGCCAAAATAGCAATACCGTAAATCAGTGGTTTCAGCTGTGGCTAGCCAAGTTTAATAGTGTCCGGCAAAGGATAGATTTTTTTCTGGGGTGAAATTCAATTGCCAAAATAGCAATACCGTAAATCAGTGGTTTTATCTGTGGCTGGCCAAATTTAATAGTTTCCGGCTAAGGATATATTTTTTTCTGGGGTGAAATTCAGTTGCAAAAATAGCAATACCGTAAATCTGGTGTTCCAGCTGTGACTGGACAAGTTTCATAGTGTCCGTCAAAGGATATATTATTTTCTGAGGTGAAGTTCAGTTGCAAAAATAGAAATACAGCAATCTGATGTTCCAGCTGTGACTGGACAAGTTTCATAGTGTCCGTCAAAGGATATATTATCTTCTGGGGATAAATTCGATTGCAAAAATAGAAATACCGTAAACCTGGTGTTCCAGCTGTGACTGGACAAGTTTCATGGTGTCCGTCAAAGGATATATTATCTTCTGGGGTGAAATTCAGTTGCAAAAATAGCAATACCATAAATCAGTAGTTTCAGCTGTGGCTGGCCAAGTTTAATAGTGTCCAGCAAAGGATAGATTTTGTTCTGGGGTGAAATTCAGTTGCAAAAATAGACATACCATAAATCTGGTGTTCCAGCTGTGACTGGACAAGTTTCATAGTGTCCGTAAAAGGATATATTATTTTCTGGGGTGAAATTCAGTTGCAAAAATAGCAATACCGTAAATCTGGTGTTCCAGGTGTGACTGGACAAGTTTCATAGTGTCCGTCAACGGATATTTTATTTTCTGGGGTGAAATTCATTAGCAAAAATAGAAATACCGTAAATCTGGTGTTCCAGCTGTGACTGGACAAGTTTCATAGTGTCCGTCAAAGGATATATTATTTTCTGGGGTGAAAGTCATTTGCAAAAATAGCAATACCATAAATCTGGTGTTCCAGCTGTGACTGGACAAGTTTCATAGTGTCCATCAATGGATATATTATTTTCTGTGGTGAAACTCAATTGCCAAAATAGCAATACCCAAAATCTGGTGTTCCAGCTTTTGCAGGCCAAGTGTACATCTGTCCGTAATAGGGTATATTACACTCAGCGTGCATCTCCAAGTGTAATTCTTTCCGTTAAAGTGTATATTTCAGTAAGTGTTAAAATGCAGCATAATCCTCTATATTTGCACACACTGTTTTGCATCTCTAAGTGTATTTCTTTCCGTTAAAGGGTATATTACACAAAGTGTTAAAATACAAGTGCTGAAAGCATAATCCTATATATTTTTTCACACGCATCTCCAAGTGCATCTCTAAGTGTAAATCTGTCTGTAAAAGGATACCTTTCATACTTTCATCCAGGGCATAAATACAAGGCCTACAATTGATATTCCCCTTAATCTGTGGTTACTGCTGTGCCTGGATTAGTGCAATACAGTACATAAATAGATAGCCAGATAGTGTTAGGTGCCTGTAAAAAAATTCAATACATTGGGCCAAATTATTTTTTCTTATTATGGTGAACGGTATCAATGAGGAAAACATCTACTAAGGGACGCGAACATGGTTGTGGTGTTGTTAGTGGACCCTCTGGTGCTGGGAGGGGAAATTGATGTTCTGCCACAGCCACACATCCTAGTGAACCAACTACCTCAGGTTCCAGTACCCGCTAGAATTTATAGCTATATTTGGTGGGGCCAAATGCCGTTCTAAGGATGGTAAGGCCTGAGCAGGTACAGGCGCTAGTCAATTGGGTGGCCGACAGTGGATTCAGCATGTTGACAACATTATCTCCCACCCAGTCTTCTGCAGAAAGCGCACAGGTGGCGCCTGAAAACCAAGCCCATCAGTCTGTCACATCACCCCCATGCATATCAGGGAAACTGTCTGAGCCTCAAGTTATGAAGCAGTCTCTTATGCTGTTTGAAGACTCTGCTGGCAGGGTTTCTCAAGGGAATCCACCTAGCCCTTCCCCAGTGGTGGAAGACATAGAATGCACTAATGCACAACCACTTATGTTTCCTGATGATGAGGACATGGGTATACCACCTCATCAGAGTCCGCACGTCTCTGATGATGAGGAAACATAGGTGCCAACTGCTGCGTCTTTCTGCAGTGTGCAGACCGAACAGGAGGTCAGGGAGGAAGACTGTGTGGAAGACGATGCAGGGGACGATGAGGTCCTAGACCCAACATGGAATGAAGGTCGTGCCACTGACTTTCATAGTTCAGAGGAAGAGGCAGTGGTGAGACCGAGCCAACAGCGTAGCAAAAGAGAGAGCAGGGGGCAAAAGCAGAACAGCCGCCGCCAAGACAGTTCGCCTGCTACTGGCCATCGCCACCAGGGACCGAGCACCCCTTCAAGGAGTTCCCTGGCATGAAACATCTTCAAACAATGTGCTGACGACAAGACCCGAGTGGTTTGCACCCTCTGCCATCAGAGCCTTAAGCGAGGCGTTAACTTTCTGAACCTTAGCACAACCTGCATAACCAGGCCTCTACATGCAAAGCATGGCCTGCAGTCGAGTAAACACCTTAAAAATAAGGAACTCACTCTGGCTCCCCCTTCTCCCTCTTCTGCTGCCTCGGCCTCTTCCTCCACCTCGGGAGGAATGTTGGCACTTGCCGCCCACCAAACAGAGGATGTGCCACCAACACCATTACCTCCGTCACTAAGCATCTCCACCATGTCACACGGCAGCATTTAGATCTCCATCTCACAAACATTGGAGAGAAAGCGCAAATTACCACCTACCGACCCTCGAGCCCTGGGCCTGAATGCCAGCATTTCTAAACTACTGGCCTTTGAAATGCTGTCATTCAGGCTGGTGGACTCAGACAGCTTCAAACAGCTGATGGCGATGGCTGTCCCACATTATGTTGTTCCCAGCCGCCATTACTTCACCAAGAGAGCCGTGCCTTCCCTGCACAACCAAGTATCCGATAAAATCAAGTGTGAGCTGCGCAACGCCATCTGTGGCAAGGTCCACCTAACCACAGATATGTGGACGAGTAAGCACGGCCAGGGACGCTATATCTCTCTAACTGCACACTGGGAAAATGTAGTGGCGGCTGGTCCCCAGGCGGAGAGTTCTTTGGCGCACGTCCTTCCGCCGCCAAGGATCGCAGTGCATCATTCTTTGCCTCCTGTAGCCTCCTCTTCCTACTCGGCTTCCTCCTCCTCTGCTTCCACCAGCTCATCCAGTCAGCCACACACCTTCACCACCAACTTCAGCACAGCCCGGGGTAAACTTCAGCAGGCCGTTCTGAAACTCATATGTTTGGGGGACAGGCCGCATACCGCGCAGGAGTTGTGGCGGGATATTGAACAACAGACCAACGATTGATTGCTGTTGGTGGGCCTCAAGCCCGACCTGGTGGTGTGCGATAATGGGCGAAATCTCGTCGCAGCTCTGGGACTAGCCAATTTGACGCACATCCCTTGGCTGGCGCATGTGCTGAATTTGGTGGTGCAGAAGATCATTCACAACTACCCTGACATGTCAGAGCTGCTGCATAAAGTGCGGGCCGTCTGTGCGTGCTTCCGGCGTTCACATCCTGCCGCTGCTCACCTGTCTGCGCTACAGCGTAACTTCGGCCTTCCTGCTCACCGCCTCATATGCGACGTGCCCACCCGGTGGAACTCCACCTTGCACATGCTGGAGAGACTGTGCGAGCAGCAGCAGGCCATAGTGGAGTTTCAGCTGCAGCACGCACGGGTAAGTCGCACTGCGGAACAGCACCACTTCACCACCAATGACTGGGCCTCCATGCGAGACCTGTGTGCCCTGTTGTGCTGTTTTGAGTACTTCACCAACATGGCCAGTGGCGATGACGCCGTTATCAGCGTTACAATACCACTTCTATGTCTTCTTGAGAAAACACTTAGGGCGATGATGGAGGAGGAGGTGGCCCTGGAGGAGGAGGAGGAGGATGAGGGGTCATTTTTAGCACTTTCAGGCCAATCTGTTAGAAGTGGCTCAGAGGGAATTTTTTTGCAAAAGCAGAGGCCAGGTACAAATGTGGCCAGCCAGGGCCCACTACTGGAGGACGAGGAGAATGAGGAGGAGGTGGAGGAGGATGAGGATGAAGCATGGTCACAGCGGTATGGCACCCAACGCAGCTCTGGCCCATCACTGGTGCATGGCTGGGGGGAAATGCAGGACGATGATGATACACCTCCCACACAGGACAGCTTGTCCTTACCTCTGGGCAGCCTGGCACACATGAGCGACTACATGCTGCAGTGCCTGCGCAACGACAGCAGAGTTGCCCACATTTTAACATGTGCAGACTACTGGGTTGCCACCCTGCTGGATCCCAGGTACAAAGACATTGTGCCCAACTTACTTCCTGCACTGGAGAGTGTTAGGAAGATGCGCGAGTACAAGCGCACGTTGGTAGACGCACTACTGAGAGCATTCCCAAATGTCACACGGGAACAAGTGGAAGCCCACGGTGAAGGCAGAGGAGGAGCAAGAGGTCGCCAACGCAGCTGTGTCACGGCCAGCTCCTCTGAGGGCAGGGTTAGCATGGCAGAGATTTTGAAAAGTTTTGTCACCACGCCACAGCTAACTGCACCACCACCTGATACGGAACGTGTTAGCAGGAGGCAGCATTTCACTAACATGGTGGAACAGTACGCACACCCCTCCACGTACTGGCTGATGGTTCGGCCCCATTCAACTTCTGGGTCTCCAAATTGTCCACGTGGCCAGAGCTAGCCTTTTATGCCTTGGAGGTGCTGGCCTGCCCGGCGGCCAGCATTTTGTTTGAATGTGTATTCAGCACGGCAGGTGGTGTCATTACTGACAAACGCAGCCGCCTGTCCACAGCCAACGTGGACAAGCTGACGTCTATAAAAATGAACCAGGCATGGATCCCACAAGACCTATCCATCCCTTGTGCAGAATAGACATTTATAACTACCTCCCCTTAACCATATATTATTGTACTCCAGGGCACTTCTTTATTGAATCCTCTTTTTTTAATTTTAACATTATTTTGCGGGGCAACCCAAAGTTGAATGAACCTCTCCTCCATCTAGGTGCCAGGGGCCTAAATATCTGAAAGTGGCCTTCTCCATTGGTGGATGACATGAAGCCTGATTCTCTGCTTTGGGACCTCTCTCCTCTGTCTGGGTGCTGGGGCCTAAATAACTAAAAGTGGCCTTCTCCGTTGGTGGGTGATATGATTCCTCTTTTGCTGCTATGGGACCTCTCTCCTCTGTCTGAGTGTCAGGGGCCTAACTTTCACGTACTTGCTTGCTGTCTTGGTGGCAGACATTTAACTCTTTTTAGTGTTTAATGACCGACCCATTGTCTGGGTGTCAGGGGTCAATATGTCTTTCAATCATTTGTTGTCTTGATGGGAGATATTAAACTCTTTTTACTGTCATGACCGCCCCATTGTCTGGGTGTCAGTGGCCTATATTTCGTTTAATTGCTTGCTCTCTGGGTGAGAGACATTAATTAATTTTTTCTGTCAAATGACCTCTCCTCTGTCTGGGTGTCAGGGGCCTACATAAATGATAATGGCCTGTTCTATTGCAGGTTGACCTGAGGCCTGTGTTGCTGTTACAGGACTGCTCTCCTCTTTGCGGGTGCCATGGCCCTGAGTCTGTGATTAAGGCCTGTGGTACTGCAGGCAGACAAAAATCCTTTTTGGCTGTGATGAAAACTTCAACTCCCATAGCATTCCCACCTGATGCCACCCCAACCTCCTATTCCACCTCCTCCAAGTTGCTTGGAGGAGTCATTTAAGTCATTTAGCCCTTTCCTGGGCTATTTTATAGCCTTTTTAGTGCCCAAAAGTTCGGGTCCCCATTGACTTCAATGGGGTTCGGCGTGAAGTTCGCGTTGAGTTCATATGCCGAACCCGAACATTTTCGGAAGTTCGGCCGAACTTCTTGAACCCGAACATCCAGGTGTTCGCTCAACTCTAGTCCTAATATTAAAAAAAAAACATACACATCTAACACGTTTTTTCTTTTACTGGCTACTATTGTATAAAATAGTGTAGTCTAATACACTATTCTTAACTTTATATTTGGTGTTGTGGTATACTATTGAATAAATGCAAGACAGAGATATTGGCAATGTAATCATAGGGACAAATCTACAGTTTATGTTGTTGGATATATATGTTATTTGTGTGTTTATGTATATGTTAGGTACAGTATATATTGTATGAGGGATCGGACACGTCAAACTAATTTAATCAGTTTCTATGAGGAGGTGAGTTCTAGACTTGACCTCTGTGAATCAATGGATGTCATATATCTGGACTTCTCCAAAGCATTTGATACTGTACTACATTAAAGGTTAGTATATAAAATGGGAATGCTTGGACTGGGGGAAAATGTCTGTTTGTGGGTAAGTAACTGGCTGAGTGACAGAAAACCGAGGGTGGTTATTAATGGTACACACTCAGATTGGGTCACTGTCACTAGTGGGGAACCTCAGGGGTCAGTATTGGGCCCCATTATCGTCAATATATTTATTAATAATCTTGTAGAAGACTTGCACAGTAAAATATCAATTTTTGCAGTTGACACTAAACTGTGTAAAGTAATTAACTTGGAAGAGGACAGTATAGTGCTACAGAGTGATCTGGATCGATTGGAGGCTTGGGCAGATAAGTGGCTTTAACATTGACAAATGTAAGGTTATGCACATAGACTTCTATTATGACGGAATGAATAATGGAATGCCTCTAAAGGCATTCCGTTATGCATTCCGTCATAGAATTGCATTATGGTCCGTGGTAACGGAATCCATAACGCAATTCACCTTTTACCAGTAAACAAAGCGTGAACAAATTTCAAAATATGAAATTTACTCATCTCTAGCAATGAAAACTAGTAAGAGTCCTCACTTAACTAATAAGTCCCCAGCTCCACTTAGTCATTTCCCTCACATCAGGGTTACACAGTGTTGGCCAGCCGACCTACTCACAGGTATGTCTCTTCTTCAGAGTTATCATAGATGGTGGGCTCCAGCCCACTAGGGAAGACATCAAGCTGAGCAACAGTGGGCGGGGGGTGACTACATAAGTCACAATCGGTTCCTTGGGCCCTGAGGGCCACTCCTTGACTGAAAGAATCCTTGCAGAACCGCAGACATAGCTTAGCTTCTTCTTTTGTTCACACTGAAGATTCGTGACAGTTACAGCAGCTGGAGCAGGCTCCTACCCTTCAGCTCGGGCCTGTTTTGATAGCGTGGACTTCGGCCTGCGGGGGTTATCTCCCAAAGGTTCAGGGCGGTTACGTCCGGCATCCAGGCTCTGGCATACCACCATGTGGCATTTGAATTCCTGATAGACCTGATACTCCTCTTGGGCCTGGGCAGCAGCAATTTCTTTCTCCCGGCGACTCAGATCTGGCTGTCGGATAGGGCTTGGCTAGTTCTCGTCAGTCACCAGCTGCCAGAAGATATTCAGTCCCAGAAACAAAGACTGGTGACGGTAGGTAGCACTAGCAATCATAGTCTGGGCCTCAGGTTCTGCCTCTGATCCGGCGTTGACTTCTGGTTCTTCCCACACTTCCTGCACAGATGGTGGTCTAGCCACGGCAGTGGCGTATGGGCCTCTCATGCACTCTGCGGGGCTAAATTCCACGATCCTATTTGTAGATTATGAAGGTGCTCAGCTAAGTATGCTCTCTTGACAGACCTCCAAATAACGAAGTAGTCCCGCTTAGTCCCCTGGTCGCAGAGGAACCCTTATCCTTTTTCTTTATCAAAAGAGAGGACAGTCCCCAGTCGTCTCTCTAGTTGGGGCAGGCATTCTCCCGGGTGGTTCACTAACCTATTGGTCAGCATTTCGAAGTACACCTTCGTTCTCTTCACCCTTGCGATGCCGGCCGCTCTAATCTCGGCAAATAACACTTGTTGCCGTGGGTCTAGCGGCCCAAAGCTGGCCGGACCCTTCAGGGGTTGCTGGATTTTATCTTCAGTGGTGGGTTCTTCCTCTGGAATCGATACTACCAAGAGGTGTTGGGGGTCGCTGCTTCCTCCAGGTGAAGTAGGGTAGGGATATGGTGGGGTTTCGATTCCCCAAGCTCTCCACTGGGCAGCCCATAGTTGGGCATTACTCAGCTTCTCCTCTGTTGCTTCACCATGGGAGGCGGCATCCTCCTCAATAGCTGGCAGAGAGTTCTCGGCCATATCTGTGTCTAAATCCTCTCCAGCAACACAGCAGCAGCACACTTTTTCTCTCTCAGAGGTATGGCATACATAGCTCTTTCAGGCCCGCCCCCTAGGTTCACTTGCATAAGGGTGGCGGCAACACCCTTTCCCGCCGCACAAGGGGCAGTAGAAGCACCGAGAGGCATAGTACAAAGTCTATGGTGGCGCAGCAATTATTATTTTCCGGCTCTGTAAAAGGGGGTGTCACTAGTGATAGCAGGGCGTAGGCACAGTGATGGCACAGTAAAAATAACATGAAAGCCCTCAGACGGCCCTTTTTCTGCAATTCAATGACAGCAAGCAGTTTTAGTGACTTCTGACAATGCGGTTTTATAGAGGGGTCTTGTACAGTATCCCCATGCAATTTCAAGCCAAACAATCACTTTACAAGGCAAAATAAATGTTTGCATTTTCCACTGTCAGTAATGAGTTAAAGCACATTCAAAGACTCTCTCAAAGCATATAGGCAATTTATGCTGTTAACACATGGTACAGAGGATTTTGATACTTTTTGCATAAAGCACAGGGTATTTGGATACTGTTCACATAAGGTGCAGAGGAATTTGATCCTGTTCGTGGAACCCAAAAATGCAGCGACCAGCCCGCAGGGTAAATATGTGTGAGTTATGATGGGCCTTTCGGTTAGTAGTAGTTTTACTCACAGTTAGCAGGGCTCCCTGGTAGAGATGACCCGAGCTTGTTCGCGTCCGCCGCGGCGGGCGAACATATTCGATGTTCGCGTTCGCCCCTATTCTTTATTATTGAGCAAACTTTGACCCTGTACCTCACAGTCAGCAGACACATTCCAGCCAATCAGCATACCCTCCCTCCCAGACCCTCCCACCTCCTATCTAAACACAAGGATAGGATCCATCTTACATTCATTCTGAAGCTGCAGTAATAGTAATTGTAAATCGCAATGCGATTAATATAACCTGTATTATTCGCATTGCGATTACAACTTAGATCTGAGTTCCTAATAGTTGTATTGCTAGAATATAACGAAGATAACAAATATAGCACTATATTCTCAATCTTCGTTATATTCTAGCAATACAACAACCATTAGAACTCAGATCTAAGTTGAATTCTCAATGCGATTAATATAACCTGCATTAATCGCATTGCAAATTCAACTTAGAGCTGAGTTCCTAATGGTTGTTGTATTGCTAGAATATACGTTATATTCTAGCAATACAACCATTAGAACTCAGCTCTAAGTTGTAATCGCAATGCGAATAATACTTACAATTATTAATCGCTTGCGAATCCATTTAATGCCTCTATTTGATTGTATATGACGGTTGACTATGACTACCACCAACGTTCTGCTGCCTCCAAAGCAAGATATCTGAACCCTCAGGGGCCATTTGGGCGTTTTGATAGAAACGCATCAAAACGCATCTGCGTTTTTATAATTTTTCATTTTCTAGTTTATTTTTTGTGTATTTTGCCACATTTGGTTGCATATTTACATTTGGTATAGGCAAATATGGTAGTCTAGATCATTACTCTGCCCAAATCTATATTCAGCTACATGGCTTAGAAAATATGCTGTCAAACAATGATCCTAGGTTTTGGTATAGACATATGATCTAGACTACCATATTTGCCTATACCAAATGTAAATATGCAACCAAATGTGGCAAAATACACAAAAAATAAACTAGAAAATGAAAAATTATAAAACGCAGATGCGTTTTTGATGCGTTTTTATCAAAAACGCCCAAATGGCCCTGAGGGTTCAGATATCTTGCTTTGGAGGCAGCAGCACGTTGGTCGTAGTCATAGTCAACCGTCATATACAATCAAATAGAGGCATCAAATTTCGCAAAGCGATTAATAATTGTAAGTATTATTCGCATTACGATTACAACTAGAGCTGAGTTCTAATGGTTTGTATTGCTAGAATATAACGTATATTCTAGCAATACAACAACCATTAGGAACTCAGCTCTAAGTTGAATTCGCAATGCGATTAATGCAGGTTATATTAATCACATTGAGAATTCAACTTAGATCTGAGTTCCTAATGGTTGTTGTATTGCTAGAATATAACGAAGATTGAGAATATAGCGCTAAATTCTCAATCTTCGTTATATTCTAGCAATACAACCATTAGGAACCCATCTCTAAGTTGAATTCGCAAATAAGATGTCCCAAACTATTCACTGGCGAATAGTTCCCGGCGAACATAGCTTGTGCGCGTTCATCGCGGCGGACGAACATATGCAATGTTAGGTCCACCCCCTATCATTGAGTAAACTTTGACCCTCTACATCACAGTCAGCAGACGCATTCCAGCCAATTATCATACCCTCCCTCCCAGACCCTCCCATCTCCTGGACAGCATCCATTTTAGATTCATTCGGAATTTGCAGTCTTAGTGAGAGTAGGGACAGTGTAGCTGCTGCTGATTTAATAGGGAAATCGATAGCTAGGCTAGTGTATTCAGTGTCCACTCCAGTCCTGAAAGACTCATTAGATCTCTGCTGTAAGGACAGCGTCCTGACAGTACCCCAAAAAGCCCTTTTTAGGGCTAGTACATTAGTCTCCCACCCAGACCCTCCCACCTCCTATCAAAAAGCAAGGACGGCATCCATCTTAGATTCATTCTGAAGCTGCAGTGTTAGTAGTTGTAATCGCAATGCGATTAATATAACCTGTATTAATCGCATTGCGAATTCAACTTAGAGCTGGGTTCCTAATGGTTGTATTGCTAGAATATAACAAAGATTGAGAATTTAGCGCTATATTCTCAATCTTCGTTGTATTCTAGCAATACAACTCATTAGAACAGATCTAAATTGTAATCCCAATGCGATTAATACAGGTTATATTAATCTCATTGCGAATTCAACTTAGAGCTGGGTTCCTAATGGTTGTATTGCTAGAATTTCTAGCAATACAACCATTAGGAACCCAGCTCTAAGTTGAATTCGCAATGCGATTAATATAACCTGTATTAATCGCATTGCGATTACAACTTCCACACTCTGCGTCAACTAGATATTTTTCAATGGGAGTTTTGCCATAGATCACCCTCCGGCATGCCCCAGTCCAGGTGTTAGTCCCCTTGAAACAACTTTTCCATCACTATTGTGGCCAGAAGGAGTCCCTTTGGTTTTTAAAATTCGCCTGTGTATTAAAGTCTATGGCGGTTCGCAATGTTCGCACGTTCGCGAACATTTGCGGAAGTTCGCGTTCGCCGTTCGCGAACGGAAAATTTTATGTTCGCGACATCACTACTCCCTGGGCCGGCACCAGTTCCTTTGGGGTACACTCTGGTGTACAGGTATTCCTGTCTGGTGGTGGTTGAGGTGCCCTTGGCAGTCTGCGATTAAGGTGCCGTGGAGGCAGGGTCCCTGGTGTTCGTGATGCCAACACCATAAGGTGCAATGAGAGATAGTGCCGAATAAGGAGAGAGTCAAGAGTTGAACAAACTGGAACGTTTTACTTTAAATACTTGCCTTGAGGTAGCTATCATTCACACAAATAGTGGCTTGGCTCATAGAATAATGCTGAGCTGCAACTCCAGACAACAGGTTCGGTAGGGCAGTTTAAGACCGCTTTTAACTTGAGTGAGAGAGTAATACTTCCTTGGTCCTGGTCTCGCTCTGATAACCCAGATTTCGGTACTTGGATCTGTGACGAGACCAATCTCGCCACATTGCATTGGAGAAACCTGGTTGCTCGCCTGCTGCCTTTGGACTATGGCCCCCTGTTAAAAGACATCTTTTTTTACCTGCAGAAAAGCTTAATTCGTGCTTTTCTGCCTGGGGTTCGGTAGTTTTGGTTGAATGTGTTATACCCCAGATAGGAATCCCATGGAGCCCATTCGTATGAAACTGACTGTAAAGACTTTGGCTCCATGGCGATTAAACTGTATTCGTGTGGTCTGAGCGCCATTCACTTAATAATGTGCGCTCAGACCTGAGCTATCTGGGGATATGTTAAATGTATAGTTTTAATGTAATGTGTCTTACCTGGTGTATTTTAACAGTAATGCTTGTTCTGTGTCCCCATGTGCATAATGGAGTCTTGTCTCTGAAATGTCTGTGTGTATTGTAAAGGGTGGGACATTGTATATTGAATAGTGATGTCTGTCCTATTGTCCCCACATGTGTATTGGCGATTTCCCTTGTCCTGAGAGATAATTGAATGACTCCTCAATTGTCTCCAGGACAGAAGACATTGTGGATTCGTCTGCCTGTGATGATTGCATTACCCATGTAGGGTGATGGTATCACAGGCAGAGGGGAGGGATATGCTGGGGGTGTCTGTATTGTCCCAATGTGTGTGATTGGCTGCTGTATCCCGTGTCGCAGTCTTCCTTCTGGTCCTCTAGGGGAGTGTCCACCAGGTGGGAGACCTGGATAAATACCAGGCAGGTAGCCGTTAATAAAGGTTAGAATTCCTGTTTACCATCAATACGGAGCCTCGTCTCGTTCTTGGGGGATTCACTGTATGCTGTTAGAGACTGATTGCCAGGAGTGTAAGCTGATTGTCTGCTTTTCCTGTTCGTCTGCTAGCAGCTATTTGGGAGGTTCCAGTACGGGAGTTGGAGTGCTATTTTGTATCCAGTTCGGGAGTTTGGTGTCTCTGCAGTAGCTGTGCCTATATCTCTGTAAAGGGGGCCGATCGCCTAAACGGTTTTTACCCCTTGTCTGCAGCAACGGTCCGTTACAATTGGTGGCGAGCAGCGGGATCGTTCCTACAGCCAGAAGGACAGCTACAGGAGACACCATTTCCTTGGATTTACAAGTGGGGGCAACGCATGTCCCAGTACAGCGACCCTAAAAGCACCAGAATGGAACCAGCAGTGTCATACGAGGAGGAGGACCTGGATGGCCGGGATGCATTAAGGAAAGGCATCTGGTACCAGGCCCTGGACAATGTACAATACCAGCGGGGTGAGAGTCTCCCCAGTGAAGAGCAGCGGTGGCAGAAGCAAGTGGCCCTGCGGATGCCCTTTCTGGGAGAGCAGCCCCTGGATGAATGGGTGAAGGAACTAGAGCACCGGGTATGGCAGGAGCTATGGCTGGAGAATGCCTACCAGGCGCTCTGGTGGTATATGGCACAGTATATACCCTGGACAGCCGAGCATGACAAGCCAGAGGGAGAGGAGTTTGATGGTTCTGGCTTGTTATGGGAGTCCTTTGCAGAGCCTGACTTCGGGAGTCCTGCGCAGAACAGACTTCAGGACATTTTCTACGAGAGGGAGGCTAGGCATGACGGGGATGACCCCCATGAGGTAGAGCAAGACCTGGCTCACCTAGCAACCCTGGAGTGGGAACTGGAGCAGGACTACCGAGATCTCTTCCACTCCATTGGGAAGGCTCAGCAGGACAGCAAGGTGACAGATCCAGTTCCAGACCCATTCCGCTGGGAAGATATTATTGAAATTTACTGGGAGGAACCCCAGGCGGCAGGTGGAGATGGGACCGAGGTCTCTCCACCGGTATTGCAGGGAATTGGGAGCCTGAGCTCCATTCCCCAGCGGGAGATATTGCAGGGAATTGGGAGCCTGAGCTCCATTCCCCAGCGGGAGATATTGCAGGGAATTGGGAGCCTGAGCTCCATTCCCCAGCGGGAGATATTGCAGGGAATTGGGAGCCTGAGCTCCATTCCCCAGCGGCAGGCTGAGCTACAGGGGCAGAGGTAGTTGTTCCTGCCCCACAGCAGCAGCGTGATTTTTCGGGAATTGGGAGCCCGGTCTCCATTCCCCAGCGGCAGTATTATTTGTTGGGAATTGGGAGCCCGGTCTCCAGTCCCCAGCGGCAGAGTAACCAGCAGGGAATAGAGAGCCCAGTCTCCTTTCTCCAGCAGCAGGACTCTGTATTGGGAGGAGAGACAGTCGGTCTCCTCCACTGAGGAGGAAGGTATGTATGGGAGAGGAGCTTACTACCACCTCTCCCCAGCGGCGGATCATTAATGGGCAGGGAATAGAGAGCTCAGTCTCCTTTCCCCAGCAGCAGAGCTGTGTAACCGAAGGGGAGACAGTCGGTCTCCAGCAGCAGGACGGTATATCTAAAGGGGAGACAGTCGGTCTCCCCTCCAACAACCAGGCTTCAACCAGGCTACCCTCCCAGTAGCGCTGGCAACAGGGCAGAGTGACGCGGGTCTTCTGCCCATGCAGCACCCCACCAAGTCAGCGCACCCGCACTCCAGCACAGCCGTGGTGAGGCACCTGGACATGGACAAGCTTCTCCTCTACCCAGTTGCAGTAACTATTTATTGTGGGTGGGCTGTGCTGTTGATTGTGTTTTGTGGGTGGCTGCTGGACTCAACAAGGGCACTGACCGGCAGGAGGTCAGATACCCTGTTAGTCTGTTTGGAAAAGGGGAGAGATGTGACGAGACCAATCTCGCCACATTGCATTGGAGAAACCTGGTTGCTCGCCTGCTGCCTTTGGACTATGGCCCCCTGTTAAAAGACATCTTTACCTGCAGAAAAGCTTAATTCGTGCTTTTCTGCCTGGGGTTCGGTAGTTTTGGTTGAATGTGTTATACCCCAGATAGGAATCCCATGGAGCCCATTCGTATGAAACTGACTGTAAAGACTTTGGCTCCATGGCGATTAAACTGTAGTTCGTGTGGTCTGAGCGCCATTCACTTAATAATGTGCGCTCAGACCTGAGCTATCTGGGGATATGTTAAATGTATAGTTTTAATGTAATGTGTCTTACCTGGTGTATTTTAACAGTAATGCTTGTTCTGTGTCCCCATGTGCATAATGGAGTCTTGTCTCTGAAATGTCTGTGTGTATTGTAAAGGGTGGGACATTGTATATTGAATAGTGATGTCTGTCCTATTGTCCCCACATGTGTATTGGCGATTTCCCTTTGTCCTGAGAGATAATTGAATGACTCCTCAATTGTCTCCAGGACAGAAGACATTGTGTATTCGTCTGCCTGTGATGATTGCATTACCCATGTAGGGTGATGGTATCACAGGCAGAGGGGAGGGATATGCTGGGGGTGTCTGTATTGTCCCAATGTGTGTGATTGGCTGCTGTATCCCGTGTCGCAGTCTTCCTTCTGGTCCTCTAGGGGAGTGTCCACCAGGTGGGAGACCTGGATAAATACCAGGCAGGTAGCCGTTAATAAAGGTTAGAATTCCTGTTTACCATCAATACGGAGCCTCGTCTCGTTCTTGGGGGGATTCACTGTATGCTGTTAGAGACTGATTGCCAGGAGTGTAAGCTGATTGTCTGCTTTTCCTGTTCGTCTGCTAGCAGCTATTTGGGAGGTTCCAGTACGGGAGTTGGAGTGCTATTTTGTATCCAGTTCGGGAGTTTGGTGTTCTGCAGTAGCTGTGCCTATATCTCTGTAAAGGGGGCCGATCGCCTAAACGGTTTTTACCCCTTGTCTGCAGCAACGGTCCGTTACAGGATCTTTGACTAGAATTTGGCAACCAACAGGGTGGTCTCCCTAGTGGCAGGCATAAGACTTCTTGCTCCATTATTCGCACAGGTTGCTTTAATACAATTAGTCCACTTTGTCTCTAGCTTCTGGACAGTGACACTACGCAAACGGATCCAGTAACCCTTGGGCTTATTTTCCTATATAACTTGCCCTACTGGGGAATGCCTAGGGGCACACAGCAGAAGCTGCATGCTCTCCTCTCCTTCACTAAGCTCTCATCTAGCTTCCTATGACTGACCTGTTCTATATATGTGATGGGATAGTTCCCCCTAGTGGTGACTGGGTGTAATGGAACTACCAGCCTGTTGTGAGGAATTTGCAGTTATTACAGAGTAAATTGACATTATAATCACATGACATATACAAAGTGTCCACTTTTAGCACGGAGTGGGACTGTCATGACCGTAGGCAGGGACACGCGCTCACACAGTGAGCCCTAACTTGAACCCAGCCCGCTGACCCTGCTTACTTCAAGCTGAGATCAAGTCGAAAAGCAACAGTCCAATTGACACAAAGGCAGCAGAGCACAGCAAGGAAAACCTTTGACTGGCAAAGGATGGTTGCCAGTAGCTGCCTAAAATAAGGAGCTAATCACCTGAGTGCTGACATCACCGGGGCGTGACTCAGGTGTGACATCATTAGGGGGCGTGGATGTTCGAGAGGGGTGGGGCCTATGTGGCAGCGAGAGGGGCGTGGCCTAAGTGCCGAGTCACTAAGGGTCATGGCCTGACAGCACGACTGGCACCGCGCTGCAGTGTCCGGACCCCATACTGCAGCGCTGGAGCTCGGACAGGCAGGTTGGTGACAGGGACACTGCACTATTTATACTGTGACTGTGACGAAGGGACATCATCTGCGTCTGGAGTAAGGAAGGTTTGTAGTGTTGAGCGCGAATATTCGAAAAGCGAATTTTTTTAGCGAATATCGGCACTTCGCTAATTCGCGAATATTTCGAATATAGCGCTATAAATTCGCTATTTCGAATATTCGTTTTTTTTTTGTTTTTTTTTAGTTATTTTTTTTTCTTTCCCACTTCCCAAAAGTAGTTCTTACCTGTCATGAGGATTCCTGGCTTCCTGGCTGCTCCAGTCAGTGCCCGTTGCCGCTTCTGCCGACTTCCGTGCTCATGGAGCGTCCCCTTCCATGGGAAAATCTCTATATACTAAAATGTACTGTCGGATTTGAGGAATTACGTTGAAATCGCAATGCGATTAATTCAAGTTATATTAATCGCATTGCGATTACAACTTAGCACTGCTATCTTACATAGGCTAGAATTAACGAATATGGAATATATAGCTATGCACTAGCAGTGCTAAGTTGAAATGCAATGCGAATACTTTAAGTTAAATTAATCGCATTGCGATTTCAACTTAGCACTGCTGCTATATTCCATATTCGTTAACTCGTTAATTCTAGCAAGCTGACCCATTATAAACCCAGCTCTAAGTTGAAATCGCAATGCGATTAATATAACTTGAATTAATCGCATTGCGATTTCAACGTAATTCCTCAAATCCGACAGTACATTTTAGTATATGGAGACGTTCCCATGGTGATGGGGACGCTCCATGAGCACAGAAGTTATGGTTGGCTTGGTAGAATAGCGGATGACGAATATGACGAATGTATTCGTCATATTCCTCAAAACGAAGATAACGAAGTATTCTACATCTTCGTTTTAGCAACCTATTCGTCTACCTCGCTAATTCTAGCAATCAAATAGGAAGGTTGACTTACCAGACAGCTGTGTTAAATTCGCTATGCGATTTTTTTTTTTTTAATAAATAGAATACTTATAATAATATTATCATATCAAGTAATATAATTATTGTATTAAAAAAAAAAAATCGCATACGAAATTAACACAGCTGTCTCTATAGTCAACCTTCCTATTTGATTGCTAGAATTAGCGAGGTTGACGAATAGGTTGCTAAACGAAGATGTAGAATACTTCGTTATCTTCGTTTTGAGGAATATGACGAATACATTCGTCATATTCGTCATCCTCGCTAATTCTAGATATGAAACCAATAGGAAAGTAGCCTTAAGTACAAATCGCAATATGCGATTATTTAAATCGCATTTTAATCGCGATAACTAGAAAAAATGACGAATATTCGATTTCGACGAATACGAAACGAATATTCATTCGAATATTCGCGAATTTCGTTGAAATCGAATATGGCACCTGCCGCTCATCACTAAAGGTTTGTAGACAAACATAGAAAATGATTCTTTATGGTAAGAGCAGTGAGACTATGAAAATCTCTGCCTGAGGAGGTGGTGATGGTGAGTTCACTAAAAAAGGTTAAGAGGGGCCTGAATGTATTTCTGGAGTGTAATAATATTACAAGCTATAGCTACTAGAGAGGTGTCGTTGATCCAAGGAGTTATTCTGATTGCCTGATTGTGGGTGTCTCCATTACAGAGATCACCAAATCCACCATATTAAATGGCCCCTATGTCAAGATCCCGCTTTTTTACAAGCTTTAAGGATGTGACGTGGAAAACCTAAGCCAGTTATCCATCCACAGACAGCTGTTTCGGGGTGTTGCCCCTCATCAGTGTGGAGTAGGATTTTGGCTAACCGGGAGCAATGCCTTGGAGACTACTCAAACAAAACAATAGCTGATCTCAGGGAGACCAGCCACAAAAACACAGTGGAGCCTCAGTTAAGAGTCTTGAGCTCAGTTAAGAGCGGGATCTTGACATAGGGGCCACTTAATATGGTGGATTTGGTGATCTCTGTAATGGAGACACCCCTTTGCACCAGTTTTCCTTCCTTTGAGGGATATCTGGCTTTCATTGTGTTGTAGACCCAATACTGGGGCTCCACATTAATTTTGCATATTACTGTTTCCCAGGGAGCTTTGCACTTTGGATTGCTGTGTTGAGACTCTTAACTGAGGCTCCGCAATGTTTTTGTGGCTGGTCTCCCTGAGATCAGCTATTGTTTTGTTTAAGTAGTCTCCAAGGCATTGCTCCCGGTTAGCCAAAATCCTACTCCACACTGATGAGGGGCAACACCCCGAAACAGCTGTCTGTGGATAGTTAACCTGCTTAGGTTTTCCCAGTCACATCCTTAAAGCTTGTAAAAAAGCAGGATCTTGACATAGGGGCCACTTAATATGGTGGATTTGGTGATCTCTGTAATGGAGACACCCCTTTACATCGGTTTTCCTTCCTTTGAGGGATATCTGGCTTTCATTCTGTTGTAGACCCAATACTGGGGCTCCACATTTATTTTGCATATTACCCTTAAGTGGGAAAAATTGGCTACTACCTCACAGTTTTTTTGTTTTCCTTCCACTGGATCAACTTGCAGGAAAATTGGCCGAACTGGATGGACAGATGTCTTTTTTTGGCCTTATAAACTATGTTACTATGAGCTGAAATCCCCAGTCATCTGAATAGCAGATGGACTTCTTATCTCTGCTCTCTCACATCATAAATAGTGATAAGCGGCAGGGTCAATATTCGAATTAGCTTTTTTTGCAAATATTTGGTAGAATATTCGTCATATATTCGCGAATTTCCGCATTCGCTATCGTTTTCTAGATTGCGAAAATTGGCAATGTAATAATCGCGTAATGAGCGCGCAATACAGGCGTGGGTCACTATAGCTACATTTTTCAAATGTCTTGAAGTTTAATGAGACTGGAGAAAATGGTTGGCACAGCAGAACATTACAATAGCATTATATGCTTCAATATATTCGCGATTGCGAAAATTGGAAATAATGATGCGAATATTTTGGCACAATACATGCAACTTCCCATTTTAACAGGTCTGACTACATATTAGTGATTGGTGCTCTAAGTATTGTTGTGAATTTGTGACATCACAGTACTATGTATGTATGTAGCATACATACATACATACCTACATACCGCACTATGTATGTAGCATGTACAGTGGATATAAAAAGTCTAAAATGTCAGGGTTCTGTGCTGTAAAAAAATTAGACAAAGATAAATCATTTCAGAACTTTTTTCACCTTTAATGTGACCTACAAATTGTACCACTCAATTGAAAAGCAAACTGAAATCATTTAGGTAGAGGGAAGAAAACAAAAAAAAGTAAAATAATGTGGTTTCATAAGTGCATAAGGATGTAGCTGTGTTCAGAATTAAGCAATCACATTCAAAATCAGTGGCGTACACACAATCCATGGGGCCCTGGTGCGAAACTGATCCATGGTCCCTCCCCGGCGCCGTCGCCGCCCCCTCCCCGCTACCACCCCAGTGGTGGATCCAGAGCCTGGTCTCGGGAGAAACATGGGCCCCCATGTCCCCGGCCACCCTCAAACCACACCCACACACAGCCCCACCCATATATCGCGCCCATACCTCTTACATCCAGTGACGTCTCCTTTGATGTAGATGTTCTCTTTCTTCATCTTCTCCATTCAGACCAGACCACCATGATGATTTCTTTCAGCCATCTCTCATCTCTGCAGAGTTTGACAGACAGACATCTTAGTTTCCTACCTCCATCAGACCCCCACTCAGCCCCATCAGACCTCAGATCAGCCATAAGACCCCCATCAGACCTCCTGTCAGCCCCCATATCAGCCTAAAGACCCCAGTCAGTTCCCATCAGACCTCAGATCAGCCCAAAGACCCCCCATCAGCCACCAGATCAATCATCAGACCTCAGATCAGCCCAAAGACCCCCCCATCAGCCACCAGATCAATCATCAGCCCAAAGAACCCCCCGTCATCCCCCATGCCCATCAGACCTCAGATCAGTCCAAAGAACCCCAGTCAGCCCCCTTCAGACCTCAGATAAGCCCAAAGACCCCCCCCATCAGCCACCAGATCAATCATCAGACCTCAGATCAGCCCAAAGACCCCCCTCATCAGCGACCAGATCAATCATCAGCCCAAAGACCCCCCAGCCATCCCCTATGCCCACCAGACCTCAGATCAGCCCAAAGACCCCCCCCCATCAGCCACCAGATTAATCATCAGCCAAAAGACCCCCCATCAGCCACCAGATCAATCATCAGCCCAAAGACCCCTCAGATCAGCATCAGCCCAGGCCCCCCCCCCCCCACGGGCTGGTCATCACAGGGCCCTCACCAGTCACTCCAGACAGTGCACAGCCTGCCGAAACCCAAGCGACCCCCGCCGCGCCATCACCGGTCTCAGGGTGCGCTTATCATGAGGCAGAGAAAAGAATAAAGTGGCAATCAAGAAGAAGTCCAGACCGGTTGTTTGTGAAGTTTACTTACCATACCAGCTGGCTACGTCGCTGGCAGTGGCACTGGCTCCTGTCTTAGTCTGGCTCAGCTGGATGCTTGATGAGTGAGTCAGTCTCTCACTCTCCTGTCCGGGTCCCGTCTGAATTCTGAAGGCTGCGTGAGTTCCGGAGTGCGCATGTTTCCGCGAGACCTGCTGCGGGAGTTCACAGGTCTTTCGGGATTGACGCCGACGCCATGCTCGCTCCTGCCCGGCGCTGACCGAGAGAGACTCATTCGCATCAGAACTACTTAGCGCAGCTGCAAGGGTCCGCAAGCGGCCGGGCCCCCTGGGGTGACAGACTTTGCAGGCTCTAGGGCCAGTGATTAGGAAATACTTTATAAAAAAAAAAAAAAAAACTACTGAGCAGTTTAGGGAAAGATTTTGATAGTGTAAGGAAGCATTTTCCGCACTGTAAAGAGAGAGCAGGGACCAATAGGAGAGTGTAAAGCCTGGTTAATAGAGGCTATGCTATTACACCTTCCTGCATTAATTGGGGTTACTAGTGATCTATTGCTAAATATTTTAGGTTGTTTTAAAGAGTAATTGCAGTAATCCTAGCATCTTTTATTGGGTTGAAAGTGAGGCCTGATACAACCAGTTTTGGGGTGTATTTATTTTAAATATATAAAAGTACATCCATTCATCCTTGCTTTTGGGGTGAATTTGCAGTCTGATAAAACCAGTTTTGGGGTGTGTTTATTTCCTATATTAAAGTAAAGCAAAGCAGACTCCATATGCATATTTCTGCAAAGCACAGTGTTCTACACTACTATGCAGGCTCTCAGCAGACCGGAAATTGCGATCGAATCAAATCTTTTTGGAAGATTTGGCAAACCGTACAAATCAAATTTTTGAGAAATTTGCTAATTTCTAGGTCCAACCAATGGAACCACAACTGATCCCGAGAAAAGGGGTCCTGTTCTCCCCCATCTCCATCAGCAGCAAGTTAAACCTTACACTCCATCCATTCTCTATAGGACTGCCGCAGATGGTTTTGTACAGTGCTGAACTATTTCCAGCAGTAGCACAAAGAATGAATGGAGCAGCAGGGGGCATACTAGAACTGTCTCTCCATCAAATGGAGGAGGAGGGGCAAATTGCAAACTTGGCTCAACACCTTTAAGTTCTATACAGTACATGCACTCTTTGCTATGCATTCTTCTCTTTTGAATTCAGTCCAAATCATGGCACATAACTAAAGGAAATATCATACCTACCTAATAAAAATGTCCTAAAATGCAAAAGAATAATAAAATGTATAACCAGGTTCATTACGAACTTTCTAAAAAACTCTTCCGAGAGACAAACCTGAAACATTTCAGCTTTGTTTTGAACTAATTCAGTAAAACGTTGCTCAGTACCATTTTACTGCACATGGTGGCAGGAAAAACCACGGGGGAGGAGGAAGAAATATGCTCACATGACTCTGAGAGGCAGTGAGGTGGGAGGGCTAGCCTTGATTGGCCACAGGCTGTCAGACATTTCCTATTTTTTCTTTATTGACCGCTTAGGCTACTTTCGCACTTGTGTTTTGTCCATGACGAATCCGTTCAGATAATACAACCATCTGCATCTGTTCAGAACAGATCCCTTTGTATTATCTTTAACATAGCCAAGACAGATCCGTCTTGAACACCATTCAAAGTCAATGGAGGACGGATCCGTTTTCTATTGTGCCAGATTGTGTCAGTGAAAACAGATCCGTCCCCATTTACTTTCATTGTGTGCCAGGGCGGATTTGTTTGGCTCAGTTTCATCAGACAGACACCAAAATGCTGCATGCAACGTTTTGGTGTCCATCTCCAAAGTAGAATGGAGACTGAACTGATGCAAACTGATACATTCTGAGCAGATCCTTTTCCATTCAGAATGCCTTAGATTGCAAACTGGTCCATTTTGGACCGCTTGTGAGAGCCCTGAACGGATCTCACAAATGGAAAGCCAAAACGCAAGTGTGAAAGTAGCCTTAATTTCAGTACAATTAGCATTATGCTGCAATGCTGACTGCTGAGCAACTACTGTATATTTTCGATTCAGTGCATCTTATCCATTTGTGTAAATGCGTTGCATTGTAGCAGAAACATTTCATGACAATAGCGCTGCTGGTGACAGCATCATATCTGTATTGTTTTTAAACGCATTGAAGTGTAGCAAAACCAATGGCACTGGCCAGCCGAGAGCAATGGCCGCATGAGAGGAAAGCTCCTGCACCTAAGCGACTGAATACCCAGCCAATCCCCTGCTAGCATGGATTCTTCCACTTCCACAAATGCCAGACTACCTCCTGGAGATTATGGGAAAGCCGAAGAGACAACTAACCCGGCTGAACAGCAATAATCTGGAGAATCACTTTGAACAGGACAGAACTAAAGATGGTGTTGAGTCAAACAGCAGGCCAAAGTCACCGTCCTCCCTTTGTAGCATGTCTCCTCCGCAGACACCGAGGTCCTCATCACCGTTGACAGCCTCGGAAATGCAGTGCAGGCCGCAAATGTACTTTATGGCAAAAAAAAAATAATATTTGTCCCCCCAGAATCTAACAGATTGATTTACTGAATTGATAACACTGTCACATATGCACCACAGGGGTACTTTGCAGAAAAAAAATTTGAATATGTCACCCCCTGGGACCCTAAACTCACAGACGATTACCTATATTATTTTCCCTTCCCCTAGCATATATGCAATGCAGTTGCACTTAAAAAATGGGTATATGTCGCCCACTGAACTACAAGAACAGGATTAAATTATTATTCCTGGCAAATTATTGTCCCTGGCAGTATTGTCACCTGCACAAAATGGCCGCCAACGCCTACCTAACTAACAGACGGATTAAAACTTGTTTTTGTGTGTCATTGGGCTCAGGGCAGAGTACAAAAATGTTGCATTGCACCCACAAAAAAAAAATGTTGTAGATTGCAGACTTAACACCAAGCTCTGATATCAGATTCTTTTCTAATCTCTCCCTCACAGCAGCAGCATCCTATCCCTACACTAGTAAGAGCTGATGTGACGTGCAGTGCTACGTGACTCCAGCTTATATAGATGCTGGGTCACATGCTGCACTGGCCAATCACAGCCATGCCATTAGTAGGCATGGCTATGATTGCTTCTAAGGGCACACACCTTAAATGCTTGTTGATTGGCTGCCCTGCAGCCTTTCAACAAGCTTTATTAAATGGCCGAACAAAGAACTGAACCTAAACTTTTACAGAAATGTTCGGGTTTAAGTCTGGGTACCAAAAGCCCTAAAATCCGGTACGAACTCAAAATTTACAGTTCAGGTTCGCTCAACACTAGTTACTCACTATGAAGAAGGAGTAAAGACTCTCTTACAATGGTATTTCACTCTTTAAAGACTAAGTAAAATATACCCTATTGCCCCCCCTTATTGCTGGAGAGTATGTGGTAGTTGGTAACATAGGCTCCCTGTATCATATTTTGTGGACCTACCCCAGGCTCACCTGATTCTGGCAACAGATTTTTGATTTAATAATTGAACTAGTCACGGTGACACGGTATTGTCCTGTGCAAAGTGTGAGCATTATTAGTTTCAAGTACTGTTATTTGTGACAAAACCTTTAATTGTCTTTATTTGTCTTTCCTTTGTCTCCCTCCTTTCTCTTTCACCTGTTCCCAATACATATGTAATGAACCTCACTCTACCACAGGGGCGGCCATCGCATAATCCCTTCTACACTTTATTTACGTTCAAATATATCCGGTCAATTGTAAACAGCATTGTGGATGAGAGATCACAATGAAAGATTTGTATTTCTAAGTGACAGTGTCCACTGTTTCTCTGTCATTATGTAAAAAACTCAACGTTTATTAACCACTTGCCGCCACGCTAACGCCAATGGGCGTCAGTGCGGCGGCTCTCTCAGGTCTCAGTCACGCCTATCGGCGTCATCTCGTGAGACCCGAGATTTCGCATGAACGCACGCGCGTTCATGCGATCGTGACCGGGACAACTGAAACTACAGCCTGCCAGCGCTGATCATGCACTGGCAGGCTGTAGATGCGAAAAAAAAACGCATTTAAAACGCATATCAGACGCTGTTTTGTAAACAGCGTCTGATATGCCTGCTGTCTGCTCGTCTGGTGGTCTCTTTGTCTGGGACCACCAGAGGAAAAATAAGTAAAGTGCACCAATCACTACACACACCGCCCCCCCCCCCACCCCCCCATCACTGATTAACCCCTGATCACCCATGTCACCCCCCCTGATCACCCCCTGTCACCCCCTCTTTCACTAATCACCCCCCTGTAAGGCTCATTCAGACGTCCATATGTGTTTTGCGGATCCATGGATCTGCGGATCTGCAAAATACGGACACCGGCAATGCGCTTTCCGCAATTGAGGATCCGCACATTGCCAGAACTATATAGATAATGCCTTTTCTTGTCCACAATTGTCCACATGTTCTATATTTTTGCAGAACGGAAGTGCAGACCCGGAAGCGCGGATCCGTAATTCCGGATCCGAGCGGGACAAAGTCTGTCCCCATAGAAATGAATGGGTCTGCAATTCCGTTCCACAAACATAATTGCGGACATGTGAATGGGGCATAAAGGTCCCTTATCACCGCCAGTTAGCTAGCTACTTGTTAGGTAGTTAGCGCCCAGCCCACTGCACCGCAGTCACTGATTTTGGCAGAGATTTTTTCATCCACGATGATCGATGCGAATGAAGAAATCTGTGCCATTCATTTTTTTTCTTTTTTCAGCCCAGAGGCTGAACGGAAAAAAAAAATCTCATTACCCGTATGCGCAATATATGGAGAATCGCAGAAACTCCTAATGCTGGCCATACGTGTAATGATTGCGGAGACCCTCAAATGCCAGGGCAGTACAAAAACCTCACATGTGACCCCATTTTAGAAAGAAGACACCCCAAGGTATTCCGTGAGGGGTATGGTGAGTTCATGTAAAATTGTATTTTTTGTCACAAGTTAGTGGAATATGAGACTTTGTAAAAAAAAAAAAAAAAATTTGTACAAAGTTGTCAATTTACAGAGATATTTCTCTCACCCAACATGGGTATATGTAAAAATACACCCCAAAACACATTGCCCTACTTCTCCTGAGTATGGCGATACCACATGAGTGACACTTTTTTGCAGCCTGGGTGCGCAAGGGGGCCCAAATTCCAACGAGTACCTTTAGGTTTTTCATGGCTGCTCACAATTTAGCCCCGCCCAAAATGCCAGAACAGTACAAACACCCCACAAATGACCCCATTTTAGAAAGAAGACACCCCAAGGTATTCGCTGAGGGGCATATTCAGTCCATGAAAAATTGAACTTTTTGTCAAAAGTTAGCGGAAAGGGACACTTTGTAAGAAAAAACAATAAAAAAATCAATTTCCGCTAACTTGTGCAAAAAAAAAATCTTCTATGAACTCGTCATGCCGCTCACAGAATACATTGGGGTGTCTTCTTTCCAAAATGGGGTCCCATGTGGGGTATATAGAAGAAAAATGCGTAAAAATGCCCTTCTAAAAGGAACTCATTGGAATTTGGGCCCCTTTGCGCATCTTGGCTGCAAAAAAGTGTAACTCATGTGGTATCGCCGTACTCAGGAGAAGTAGGGCAATGTGTTTTGGGGTGTATTTTTACATATACCCATACTGGGTGAGAGAAATATCTCTGTAAATTGACAACTTTGTATAAAATTTTTTAAAAAGTTGTCATTTACAGAGATATTTCTCACACACAGTATGGGTATATATAAAAATACACCCCAAAACACATTTCCCTACTTCTCCTGAGTTTGCCGATACCACATGAGTGACACTTTTTTGCAGCCGAGATGCGCAAAGGGGCCCTAAAACCAATGAGTAACTTTAGGATTTCACAGGGCATTTTTACGCATTTGGATTCTCACGCTTTAGGGCCCCTAAAATGCCAGGGCAGTATAAATACCCCACAAGTGACCCCATTTTGGAAAGAAGACACCCCAAGGTATTCTGTGAGGGGCATGTCGAGTTCACAGAATTTTTTTTTTGGCACAAGTTAGTGGAAATTGATATATTTTTTTATTTTTACAAAGTCTCATATTCCACTAACTTGTGACAAAAAATAAAATTTTACATGAACTCACCATACCCCTCACGGAATACCTTGGGGTGTCTTCTTTCTAAAATGGGGTCACATGTGGGGTATTTATACTGTCCTGGCATTTTAGGGGCCCCTAAAGCGTGAGAAGAAGTCTGGAATCCAAATGCGTAAAAATGCCCTGTGAAATCCTAAAGGTACTCGTTGGAATTAGGGCCCCTTTGCGCACCCAGGCTGCAAACAAGTGTCACTCATGTGGTATTGCCGTACTCAGGAGAAGTAGGGCAATGTGTTTTGGGGTGTATTTTTATATCTACCAATACTTTGTGTGAGAAATATCTCTGTAAACGACAACTTTTTAAAACATTTTATACAAAGTTGACAATTTACAGAGATATTTCTCTCACCCAGCATGGGTATATGTAAAAATACACCCCAAAACACATTGCCCTATTTCTCCTGAGTACGGTGATACCACCTGTGTGACATTTTTTTGCAGCCTAGGTGCGCAAAGGGGCCCAAATTCCAACGAGTACCTTTAGGTTTTACATGGCTGCTCACAATTTAGCCCCGCCCAAAATGCCAGAACAGTAAACACACCCCACAAATGACCCCATTTCGGCAAGTAGACACCCCAAGGTATTCACTGAGGGGCATAGTGAGTCCGTCTGAGATTTATTTATTTTTTGCTAGAAGTTAGCAGAAATGGAAACTTTATTATTATTTTTTTTTCCTCAGAAAGTGTCATTTTCCGCTAACTTGTGAAAAAAAAATGATACATGAACTCACCATGCCCCTCCGCGAATACTTTGGGGTGTCTTCTTTCTAAAATGGTGTCATTTGGGGGGTATTTATACTTTCCTGGCATTCTAGCACCTGAAGAAACATGACAGGTGCTCAGAAAGTCAGAGCTGCTTCAAAATGCGGAAATTCACTTTTTTTGCACCATAGTTTGCAAACGCTATAACTTTTACCCAAACCAATAAATATACACTTATTGGATTTTTTTTTATCAAAGACATGTAGAAGAATAAATTTTGAAAAAATTTATATAGAAATGTAGTTTTTTAAAAAAAAAATTGCAACAGAAAGTGAAAAATTTCATATTTTTTTCAAAAATTTCATTACATTTTTATTAATAGCAAAAAAAGTTAAAATGTCAGCAACAATGAAATACCACCAAATGAAAGCTCTATTAGTGAGAAGAAAAGGACGTAAAATTCATTTGGGTGGTAAGTTGTATGACCAAGCAATAAACGGTGAAAGTAGTGTAGTGCAGATTTTTAAAAAAGGGCCTGGTCACTATGGGGGAATAAACCTGTGGTCTTCAAGTGGTTAAAAAAACAAAAACCAGTGGCACCATTCTTCTACCAGTGAATTTCAACGTAATACAACTGTACAAGACATGTTTTTCAATCCAGAGGGTAGTGTTTTAAATTCTGAGTGAAAACACATGAAATATTAGGTTGAAATATGGGACGGAGAATCTCCAGAAAGTCTCCAGAAACCTTGGTGTGGTTTGTGATTATAGTAATACAAGTGTATATCATATGTTTTACAATTAAGAGGTTACCATTTCAATTCTCTGAGTGAAAACACAGGTAATAGTAAGCTTAAATCTGAAACAGGGAATCTCTAGACAGTACATAGTTACATAGTTCGCATAGTTGAACAAAGACTTGAGTCCATCAAGTTCAAAAAAGGATAGGGATGCAAATTTTAGAAAAATAGGAGAGAAACCCACATTTTCATCAGCATTAATGTCTAGAGATGAGCGAACACCTGGATGTTCAGGTTCGAGAAGTTCAGCCGAACTTCCCGAAAATGTTCGGGTTCGGGATTCGAACTCGATCCGAACTTTATCCCGAACCCGAACCCCATTGAAGTCAATGGAGACCCGAACTTTTAGGCACTAAAAAGGCTGTAAAATAGTCCAGGAAAGGGCTAGAGGGCTGCCAAAAGCAGCAAAATGTAGGTAAATCCCCTGCAAACAAATGTGGATAGGGAAATGAATTAAAATAAAATAAAATAAATAAAAATTAACCAATATCAATTGGAGAGAGGTCCCACAGCAAGGAATCATGGGTCATATCACCCACCACTGGAGAAGGCCACTCTCATTTATTTCGGACTAGCACCCAGACAGAGGATACAGGTCCCACAGCAAGGAATCATGCGTCATATCAACCACCACCGGAGAAGGCCACTCTCATTTATTTCGGCCCAGCACCCAGACAGAGGAGAGAGCTCCCACAGCAAGGAATCATGCCTCATATCAACCACCAACGGAGAAGGCCACTCTCATTTATTTCGGCCCAGCACCCCGACAGAGGATACAGGTCCCACAACAAGGAATCATGCCTCATATCAACCACCAACGGAGAAGACCACTCTCATTTATTTCGGCCCAGCACCCAGACAGAGGAGAGAGGTCCCACAGCAAGAAATCATGCGTCATATCAACCACCACCGGAGAAGGCCACTCTCATTTATTTCGGCCCAGACAGAGAAGAGAGGTCCCACAGCAAGGAATCATGCCTCATATCAACCACCAACGGAGAAGGCCACTCTCATTTATTTCGGCCCAGCACCCAGACAGAGGAGCGAGGTCCCACAGCAAGGAATCATGCGTCATATCAACCACCACCGGAGAAGGCCACTCTCATTTATTTTGGACCAGCACCCAGACAGAGGATACAGGTCGCACAGCAAGGAATCATGCGTCATATCAACCACCACCGGAGAAGGCCACTCTCATTTATTTGGGACCAGCACCCAGACAGAGGAGAGAGGTCGCACAGCAAGGAATCATGCCTCATATCAACCACCAACGGAGTAGGCCACTCTCATTTATTTCGGCCCAGCACCCAGACAGAGGAGAGAGGTCCCACAGCAAGGAATCATGCCTCATATCAACCACCACCGGAGAAGGCCACTCTCATTTATTTTGGACCAGCACCCAGACAGAGGATACAGGTCCCACAGCAAGGAATCATGCGTCATATCAACCACCACCGGAGAAGGCCACTCTCATTTATTTTGGACCAGCACCCAGACAGAGGATACAGGTCCCACAGCAAGGAATCATGCGTCATATCAACCACCACCGGAGAAGGCCACTCTCATTTATTTTGGACCAGTACCCAGACAGAGGATACAGGTCCCACAGCAAGGAATCATGCCTCATATCAACCACCACCGGAGAAGGCCACTCTCATTTATTTTGGACCAGCACCCAGACAGAGTATACAGGTCCCACAGCAAGGAATCATGCGTCATATCAACCACCACCGGAGAAGGCCACTCTCATTTATTTCGGCCCAGCACCCAGACAGAGGAGAGAGGTCCCACAGCAAGGATTCATGCCTCATATCAACCACCACCAGAGAAGGCCACTCTCATTTATTTCGGCCCAGCACCCAGACAGAGGAGAGAGGTCCCACAGCAAGGAATCATGCGTCATATCAACCACCACCGGAGAAGGCCACTCTCATTTATTTTGGACCAGCACCCAGACAGAGGAGAGAGGTCCCACAGCAAGGAATCATGCCTCATACCAACCACCAACGGAGTAGGCCACTGTCATTTATTTCGGCCCAGCACCCAGACAGAGGAGAGAGGTCCCACAGCAAGGAATCATGCGTCATATCAACCACCACGGGAGAAGGTCACTCTCACTTATTTCGGCCCAGCACCCAGACAGAGGAGAGAGGTCCCACAGCAAGGAATCATGCGTCATATCAACCACCACCGGAGAAGGCCACTCTCATTTATTTTGGACCAGCACCCAGACAGAGGATACAGGTCCCACAGCAAGGAATTATGCGTCATATCAACCACCACCGGAGAAGGCCACTCTCAATTATTTGGGACCAGCACCCAGACAGAGGAGAGAGGTCCCACAGCAAGGAATCATGCCTCATATCAACCACCAACGGAGAAGGCCACTCTCATTTATTTCGGCCCAGCACCCAGACAGAGGAGAGAGGTCCCACAGCAAGGAATCATGCGTCATATCAACCACCACCGGAGAAGGCAACTCTCATTTATTTTGGACCAGTACCCAGACAGAGGATACAGGTCCCACAGCAAGGAATCATGCCTCATATCAACCAACACCGGAGAAGGCCACTCTCATTTATTTCGGCCCAGCACCCAGACAGAGGATACAGGTCCCACAGCAAGGAATCATGCGTCATATCAACCACCACCGGAGAAGGCCACTCTCATTTATTTCGGCCCAGCACCCAGACAGAGGATACAGGTCCCACAGCAAGGAATCATGCGTCATATCAACCACCACCGGAGAAGGCCACTCTCATTTATTTTGGCCCAGCACCCAGACAGAGGAGAGAGGTCCCACAGCAAGGAATCATGCCTCATATCAACCACCACCGGAGAAGGCCACTCTCATTTATTTCGGCCCAGCACCCAGACAGAGGAGAGAGGTCCCACAGCAAGGATTCATGCCTCATATCAACCACCACCGGAGAAGGCCACTCTCATTTATTTCGGCCCAGCACCCAGACAGAGGAGAGAGGTCCCACAGCAAGGAATCATGCCTCATATCAACCACCACCGGAGAAGGCCACTCTCATTTATTTCGGCCCAGCACCCAGACAGAGGAGAGAGGTCCCACAGCAAGGAATCATGCCTCATATCAACCACCACCGGAGAAGGCCACTCTCATTTATTTCGGCCCAGCACCCAGACAGAGGAGAGAGGTCCCACAGCAAGGAATCATGCCTCATATCAACCACCACCGGAGAAGGCCACTCTCATTTATTTCGGCCCAGCACCCAGACAGAGGAGAGAGCTCCCACAGCAAGGAATCATGCGTCATATCAACCAACAACGGAGAAGGCCACTCTCATTTATTTCGGCCCAGCACCCAGACAGAGGAGAGAGGTCCCACAGCAAGGAATCATGCCTCATATCAACCACCACCGGAGAAGGCCACTCTCATTTATTTCGGCCCAGCACCCAGACAGAGGAGAGAGCTCCCACAGCAAGGAATCATGCGTCATATCAACCACCAACGGAGAAGGCCACTCTCATTTATTTCGGCCCAGCACCCAGACAGAGGATACAGGTCCCACAGCAAGGAATCATGCGTCATATCAACCACCACCGGAGAAGGCCACTCTCATTTATTTCGGCCCAGCACCCAGACAGAGGAGAGAGGTCCCACAGCAAGGAATCATGCCTCATATCAACCACCACCGGAGAAGGCCACTTTCAGTTATTTTGGCCCCACCACCCAGACAGAGGAGAGGTTCATTCAACTGTGGGTTGCACTGCAAGATCATGGTAATGTTAAAAAAATGAGGATTCAATAAAGAAGTGCCCCGGAGTACAAGAATACATGGTTAAGGGGGAGGCAGTTATAAATGTCTATTCTGCACAAGGGAGGCACAGGTCCTGTGGGATCCATGCCTGGTTCATTTTGCTGAACACACGTTCAGACAAAACGCTGAACGCCGGGCAGGCCAGCACCTCCAAGGCATAAAATGCTAAATCTGGCCACGTGGACAATTTGGAGACCCAGAAGTTGAATGGGGCCGAACCATCAGTCAGTACGTGGAGGGGTGTGCAGACATACTGTTCAACCATGTTAGTGAAATGCTGCCTCCTGCTAACACGTTCCGTATCAGGTGGTTGTGCAGTTAGCTGTGGCGTGGAGACAAAACTTTTCCACATTTCTGCCATGCTAACCCTGCCCTCAGAAGAGCTGGCCGTGACACTGCTGCATTGGCGACCTCTTGCTCCTCCTCTGCCTTCGCCTTGGGCTTCCACCTGTTCCCCTGTGACATTTGGGAATGCTCTCAGGAGCGCCTCTACCAGCGTGCGCTTGTACTCGCGCATCTTCCTATCACGCTCCAGTGCAGGAAGTAAGGTGCGCACATTGTCTTTGTACCGGGGATCCAGCAGGGTGGCAACCCACTAGTCCGCACACGTTAAAATGTGCGCAACTCTGCTGTCGTTGCGCAGGCACTGCAGCATGTAGTCGCTCATGTGTGCCAGGCTCCCCAGAGGTAAGGACAAGCTGTCCTCTGTGGGAGACGTATCGTCATCGACCTCCGTATCCCCCCAGCCACGCACCAGTGATGGGCCTGAGCTGTGTCGGGTGCCACCCCGCTGTGAACCTGCTTCATCCTCATCCTCCTCCACCTCCTCCTCATCCTCCTCGTCCTCCAGTAGTGAGCCCTGGCTGGCCAGATTTGTACCTCGCCTCCGCTGTTGCAAAAAACCTCCCACTGAGCCACTTCTAACAGACTGGCCTGAAAGTGCTAAAAATGACCCCTCATCCTCCTCCTCCTCCTCCTGGGTCACCTCCTCTTCCATCATCGCCCTAAGCGTTTTCTCAAGGAGACATAGAAGTGGTATTGTAACGCTGATAACGGTGTCATCACCACTGGCCATGTTGGTGGAGTACTCGAAACAGCGCAACAGGGCACACAGGTGTCGCATGGAGGCCGAATCATTGGTGGTGAAGTGGTGCTGTTCCGCAGTGCGACTGACACGTGCGTGCTGCAGCCTAAACTCCACTATGGCCTGCTGCTGCTCGCACAGTCTCTCCAGCATGTGCAAGGTGGAGTTCCACCTGGTGGGCACGTCGCATATGAGGCGGTGAGCGGGAAGGCCGAAGTTACGCTGTAGCACAGACAGGCGAGCAGCGGCAGGATGTGAACGCTGGAAGCGCGCACAGACGGCCTCACTTTATGCAGCAGCTCTGACATGTTGGGGTAGTTGTGAATGAACTTCTGCACCACCAAATTCAGCACATGCGCCAGGCAAGGGATGTGCGTCAAACCGGCTAGTCCCAGAGCTGCGACGAGATTTCGCCCATTATCGCACACCACCAGGCCGGGCTTGAGGCCCACCGGCAGCAACCACTGGTCGGTCTGTTGTTCAATACCCCGCCACAACTCCTGCACGGTGTTGGGCCTGTCCCCCAAACATATGAGTTTCAGAATGGCCTGCTGACGTTTACCCGGGCTGTGCTGAAGTTGGTGGTGAAGGTGTGTGGCTGACTGGATGAGCTGGTGGAAGCAGAGGAGGAGGAAGCCGAGTAGGAGGAGGAGGCTACAGGAGGCAAAGAATGATGCCCTGTGATCCTTGGCGGCGGAAGGACGTGCGCCAAGGAACTCTCCGCCTGGGGCCCAGCCGCCACTACATTTACCCATTGTGCAGTTAGGGAGATAAAGCGTCCCTGGCCGTGCTTACTGGTCCACGTATCTGTGGTTAGGTGGACCTTGCCACAGATGGCGTTGCGCAGTGCACACTTGATTTTATTGGATACTTGGTTGTGCAGGGAAGGCACGGCTGTCTTGGAGAAGTAATGGCGGCTGGGGACAACATACTGTGGGACAGCCATGGACATCAGCTGTTTGAAGCTGTCTGTGTCCACCAGCCTGAATGACAGCATTTCAAAGGCCAGTAGTTTAGAAATGCTGGCATTCAGGCCCAGGGCTCGAGGGTGGCTAGGTGGGAATTTACGCTTTCTCTCCAAGGTTTGTGAGATGGAGAGCTGAACGCTGCCATGTGACATGGTGGAGATGCTTGGTGACGCAGGTGGTGGTGTCGGTGGCACATCCTCTGTTTGGTGGGCGGCAGGTGCCAACATTCCTCCCGAGGCAGAGGAAGAGGCCGAGGCAGCAGCAGAAGAGGGAGCGGGGGGAGCCTGAGTGAGTTCCTTGCTTTTAAGGTGTTTACTCCACTGCAGTTCATGCTTTGCATGTAGATGCCTGGTCATGCAGGTTGTGCTAAGGTTCAGAACGTTAATGCCTCGCTTCAGGATCTGATGGCACAGCGTGCAAACCACTCCGGTCTTGTCGTCAGCACATTGTTTAAAGAAGTGCCATGCCAGGGAACTCCTTGAAGCTGCCTTTGGGGTGCTCGGTCTCTAGTGGCGGTGGCCAGTATCAGGTGAACTCTCTTGTCGGCGGCTGTTCTGCTTTTGCCCCCTGCTCCCTCTTTTGCTACGCTGTTGGCTCGGTCTCACCACTGCCTCTTCCTCTGAACTATGAAAGTCAGTGGCACGACCTTCATTCCATGTGTGGTCTAGGACCTCATCGTCCCATGCATCGTCTTCCACACAGTCTTCCTCCCTGACCTCCTGTTCGGTCTGCACACTGCAGAAAGACACAGCAGTTGGCACCTGTGTTTCGTCATCATCAGAGACGTGTGGACTCCGATGAGGTGGTATTCCCATGTCCTCATCATCAGGAAACATCAGTGGTTGTGCATCAGTGCATTCTATGTCTTCCACCACTGGGGAAGGGCTAGGTGGATTTCCTTGGGAAACCCTGCCAGCAGAGTCTTCAAACAGCATAAGAGACTGCTGCATAACTTGAGGCTCTGACAGTTTCCCTGATATGCATGGGGGTGATGTGACAGACTGATGGGCTTGGTTTTCAGGTGCCACCTGTGCGCTTTCTGTAGAAGACTGGGTGGGAGATAATGTTGTGAACATGCTGGATCCATTGTCGGCAACCCAATTGACTAGCGCCTGTACCAGCTCAGGCCTTACCATCCTTAGAACGGCATTGGGCCCCACCAAATATCGCTGCAAATTTTGGCGGGTACTGGAACCTGAGGTAGTTGGTTCACTAGGACGTATGGCTGTGGCAAAATGGCCACGTCCACTCCCAGCACCAGAGGGTACACTAACACCACCACGACCGCGTCCTCGTCCCTTACTAGATATTTTCCTCATTGTTACCGTTCACCAAGCACCACAATAAGGAAAAAAATATTTGGCCCAATGTATTGATTTCAAATTTAGGCCTTTTTTTACAGGCACTTAACACCAGGGCCGGGCCGACACAGAAGCTGGGGAGGCTCCAGCCTCAGGGTGCTCCAGCCTCAGGGCGCAGGCAGGGGCCGGCCAGAGGGAGAGGGACTGATGGGGGAACCGCTCAGCGCTCCCTCCTGTCATTCCCTGAGCCGGGCGCCGTCAGAGCGCTCCTCTCGCCTCCATTATGTTCACTGCTTCAAGCCTCCAGCATCAGGCCCCGCTGCCTCTAACTAGAAACACAGTAAGCAGGTGGGCGGAGCCTAACAGACCTCCGTTAGGCTCCGCCCACCTGCTTAATGTGTGGCAGCGCTGGGGCCTGATCCCGGAAGCCTGGAGCAGTGAACATAATGGAGGTGAGAGGAGCGCTCTGACGGGGCCCGGCATTAAGTACAGTGAAAATGCCGGGCCCCCTTACATGAAGTCTGTGACAACATGGGGGGGCAGAAAGAGCATGACAACATGGGGGGTATAAAGAGCATGAAAAGATGGGGGAGAATGACAGGGGCAGAAAAAGCATGACAAGAAGAGGGGATTATGACAAGAGGGGGAGAATGACAAGAGGGGAGAGCATGACAAATTACTATGTGGGAGCACTGCTGTGTGGTTGAGGGGTGTGGCGGACATTACTGTGTGGGGGCAGCGTGGCGGACATTACTGTGTGGGGGCAGCGTGGCGGATATTACTGTGTGTGGGGCAGTGTGGCAGACATTACTGTGTGGGGGCAGTGTGGCGGACATTACTGTGTGGGGGCAGTGTGGCGGACATTACTGTGTGGGGGCAGT
>CM065591.1:500621045-500636045 GCA_033119425.1 Bufotes viridis
CTATGAAATCTGGCCTGCAACTGCTTGGACACCAGATTCAGGGTATTGCTATATTGGCAGGTTAATTTCACCCCAGAACAAAATATATGTGTAAGCGGATACTATGAAATCTGGCCTGCAACTGCTTGGACACCAGATTCAGGGTATTGCTATATTGGCAGGTTAATTTCACCCCAGAACAAAATATATGTGTAAGCGGATACTATGAAATCTGGCCTGCAACTGCTTGGACACCAGATTCAGGGTATTGCTATATTGGCAGGTTAATTTCACCCCAGAACAAAATATATGTGTAAGCGGATACTATGAAATCTGGCCTGCAACTGCTTGGACACCAGATTCAGGGTATTGCTATATTGGCAGGTTAATTTCACCCCAGAACAAAATATATGTGTAAGCGGATACTATGAAATCTGGCCTGCAACTGCTTGGACACCAGATTCAGGGTATTGCTATATTGGCAGGTTAATTTCACCCCAGAACAAAATATATGTGTAAGCGGATACTATGAAATCTGGCCTGCAACTGCTTGGACACCAGATTCAGGGTATTGCTATATTGGCAGGTTAATTTCACCCCAGAACAAAATATATGTGTAAGCGGATACTATGAAATCTGGCCTGCAACTGCTTGGACACCAGATTCAGGGTATTGCTATATTGGCAGGTTAATTTCACCCCAGAACAAAATATATGTGTAAGCGGATACTATGAAATCTGGCCTGCAACTGCTTGGACACCAGATTCAGGGTATTGCTATATTGGCAGGTTAATTTCACCCCAGAACAAAATATATGTGTAAGCGGACACTATGAAATCTGGCCTGCAACTGCTTGGACACCAGATTCAGGGTATTGCTATATTGGCAGGTTAATTTCACCCCAGAACAAAATATATGTGTAAGCGGACACTATGAAATCTGGCCTGCAACTGCTTGGACACCAGATTCAGGGTATTGCTATATTGGCAGGTTAATTTCACCCCAGAACAAAATATATGTGTAAGCGGACACTATGAAATCTGGCCTGCAACTGCTTGGACACCAGATTCAGGGTATTGCTATATTGGCAGGTTAATTTCACCCCAGAACAAAATATATGTGTAAGCGGATACTATGAAATCTGGCCTGCAACTGCTTGGACACCAGATTCAGGGTATTGCTATATTGGCAGGTTAATTTCACCCCAGAACAAAATATATGTGTAAGCGGACACTATGAAATCTGGCCTGCAACTGCTTGGACACCAGATTCAGGGTATTGCTATATTGGCAGGTTAATTTCACCCCAGAACAAAATATATGTGTAAGCGGACACTATGAAATCTGGCCTGCAACTGCTTGGACAACAGATTCAGGGTATTGCTATATTGGCAGGTTAATTTCACCCCAGAACAAAATATATGTGTAAGCGGATACTATGAAATCTGGCCTGCAACTGCTTGGACACCAGATTTAGGGTATTGCTATATTGGCAGGTTACTTTCACCCCAGAACAAAATATATGTGTAAGCGGATACTATGAAATCTGGCCTGCAACTGCTTGGACACCAGATTCAGGGTATTGCTATATTGGCAGGTTAATTTCACCCCAGAACAAAATATATGTGTAAGCGGATGCTATGAAATCTGGCCTGCAACTGCTTGGACAACAGATCTAGGGTATTACTATATTGGCAGGTTAATTTCACCCCAGAACAAAATATATGTGTAAGCGGATACTAGGAAATCTGGCCTGCAACTGCTTGGACACCAGATTCAGGGTATTGCTATATTGGCAGATTAATTTCACCCCAGAACAAAATATATGTGTAAGCGGACACTATGAAATCTGGCCTGCAACTGCTTGGACACCAGATTCAGGGTATTGCTATATTGGCAGGTTAATTTCACCCCAGAACAAAATACATGTGTAAGCGGATACTATGAAATCTGGCCTGCAACTGCTTGGACACCAGATTCAGGGTATTGCTATATTGGCAGGTTAATTTAACCCCAGAACAAAATTTATGTGTAAGCGGACACTATGAAATTTGGCCTGCAACTGCTTGGACACCAGATTCAGGGTATTGCTATTTTGCAAAATTAATTTCACCCCAGAACAATATATGTGTTTTGGCAGACACTATGAAATCTGGCCTGCAGCTGCTGGGACACCAGAATCAGGGTATTGCTATATTGGCAGGTTAATTTAACCTCAGAACAAAATATATGTGTAAGCGGATACTATGAAATCTGGCCTGCAACTGCTTGGACACTAGATTCAGGGTATTGCTATATTGGCAGGTTAATTTCACCCCAGAACAAAATATATGTGTAAGTGGACACTATGAAATCTGGACTGCAACTGCTTGGACACCAGGTTCAGGGTATTGCTATATTGGCAGGTTAATTTATCCCCAGAACAAAATATATGTGTAAGCGGATACTATGAAATCTGGCCTACAACTGCTTGGACACCAGATTCAGGGTATTGCTATATTGGTAGGTTATTTTCACCCCAGAACAAAATATATGTGTAAGCGGATACTAGGAAATCTGGCCTGCAACTGCTTGGACAACAGATCCAGGGTATTGCTATATTGGCAGGTTAATTTCACCCCAGAACAAAATATATGTGTAAGCGGATACTAGGAAATCTGGCCTGCAACTGCTTGGACACCAGATTCAGGGTATTGCTATATTGGCAGGTTAATTTCACCCCAGAACAAAATATATGTGTAAGCGGACACTATGAAATCTGGCCTGCAACTGCTTGGACAACAGATCTAGGGTATTACTATATTGGCAGGTTAATTTCACCCCAGAACAAAATATATGTGTAAGCAGATACTAGGAAATCTGGCCTGCAACTGCTTGGACACCAGATTCAGGGTATTGCTATATTGGCAGGTTAATTTCACCCCAGAACAAAATATATGTGTAAGCGGACACTATGAAATCTGGCCTGCAACTGCTGGGACACCATATTTAGGGTATTGCTATATTGGCAGGTTAATTTCACCCCAGAACAAAATATATGTGTAAGCGGATACTAGGAAATCTGGCCTGCAACTGCTTGGACAACAGATCCAAGGTATTGCTATATTGGCAGGTTAATTTCACCCCAGAACAAAATATATGTGTAAGCGGATACTATGAAATCTGGCCTGCAACTGCTTGGACACCAGATTCAGGGTATTGCTATATTGGCAGGTTAATTTCACCCCAGAACAAAATACATGTGTAAGCGGATACTATGAAATCTGGCCTGCAACTGCTTGGACACCAGATTCAGGGTATTGCTATATTGGCAGGTTACTTTCACCCCAGAACAAAATATATGTGTAAGCGGATACTATGAAATCTGGCCTGCAACTGCTTGGACACCAGATTCAGGGTATTGCTATATTGGCAGGTTACTTTCACCCCAGAGCAAAATATATGTGTAAGCGGACACTATGAAATCTGGCCTGCAACTGCTTGGACACCAGATTCAGGGTATTGCTATATTGGCAGGTTAATTTCACCCCAGAACAAAATATATGTGTAAGCAGACACTATGAAATCTGGCCTGCAACTGATTGGACACCATAATCAGGGTATTGCTATATTGGCAGGTTAATTTCACCCCAGAACAAAATATATGTGTAAGCGGATACTATGAAATCTGGCCTGCAACTGCTTGGACACCAGATTCAGGGTATTGCTATATTGGCAGGTTAATTTCACCCCAGAACAAAATATATGTGTAAGCGGATACTAGGAAATCTGGCCTGCAACTGCTTGGACACCAGATTCAGGGTATTGCTATATTGGCAGGTTAATTTCACCCCAGAACAAAATATATGTGTAAGCGGTCACTATGAAATCTGGCCTGCAACTGCTTAGACACCAGATTCAGGGTATTGCTATATTGGCAGGTTAATTTCACCCCAGAACAAAATATATGTGTAAGCGGACACTATGAAATCTGGCCTGCAACTGCTTGGACACAAGATTAAGGGTATTGATATATTGGCAGGTTAATTTCACCCCAGAGCAAAATATATGTGTAAGCGGATACTAGGAAATCTGGCCTGCAACTGCTTGGACACCAGATTCAGGGTATTGCTATATTGGCAGGTTAATTTCACCCCAGAACAAAATATATGTGTAAGCGGATACTATGAAATCTGGCCTGCAACTGCTTGGACACCAGATTCAGGGTATTGCTATATTGGCAGGTTAATTTCACCCCAGAACAAAATATATGTGTAAGCGGATCACTATGAAATCTGGCCTGCAACTGCTTGGACACCAGATTCAGGGTATTGCTATATTGGCAGGTTAATTTCACCCCAGAACAAAATATATGTGTAAGCGGACACTATGAAATCTGGCCTGCAACTGCTTGGACAACAGATTCAGGGTAGTAGTAAGGGTATACATGTCTCGTCAAACTAAAAGTGACAGGTACCACGCCCCCTTTTATACAGGGTCTCCCCGCCCCTTTTATATCGCTTGGAATAAAATTGATACTGTTTGATATTTGCTTTATATTGAATTAATATTAGATATATATAAACTTTATATTAAATAATACAAGGCTATGACAGCTAATGCCTGGTTAGCACTATTAGCGATTGCCGAGATAGCTCAGTTGGGAGAGTGTTAGACTGAAGCTCTAAAGGTCCCTGGTTCGATCCGGGTCTCGGCAGTTAGACTTTTGATATAAAAAGCACATTTATATTGCGTCATATGGCATTTATATTGCACCAATTAAAATCCTTTTAATTAGAATTAGCATTAGCTATTTGAGTAGAATCAACTAGTTAATAGGCTAGCAGCTTGTCGTACCTATTAAATTCTTATAAAATGTGTTATGTGCTTTATTAGTAGCATTAAAAAACAAAACAATGATAAATTTAACTTGTTTTAAAAAAAGCTTTATTAATTTTACTTATTTACAATAAGACATCGTACATTTCTCAACAGATCTTAGGGACAAACACGTTTGATTGTAATTACAGCCGCGTATACATAATCGCTTCATGCGTTTTGTCACAAATGAACGCACAATACGGTCATTTTTCTAAAATCGTTAGTGAACATTTTTAACACTTTTTCAAAAGACATGCCTTTAGCGAGACATTGTAAGATATAGATACAGTAATGACCGCAGACTGTGCTAACGGCGTCTTGTATCTGTCTGTTTTGATACTTTATAGTCTTAGAATTTTTATATAAAAACTTCATAAACTCGCCAGGAAATATTTCATTTGCGGGTGATAAACCATAACTATCAAAAAAATAGATACATCATTCGGGTATAATATAATTAAAATCCAATGCTTCCCCGCTGAGACGAATTATCCGTATTTACAATGTAGGCCGCGGGCCTGTCGATGATTTTATCCACCGGTAATAAGTCGCACGGAAATACCCCTTTAAACATGCGACGGGCGTTAATATCTGCTTTAATAACACAGGCAATTTCATAATTATTCATGTTTATTGAAAATCATATAATACCTCACGCCGATTATTTATTTCAATAATATTTTCATGGACAGAATATACAATCATGTTAATTGTGTTTGCAATCGGTTCGGCAAATCTAATTTCAGCTCTCAGATTTCCCGTTTTTACTAGAGAGAAATGACCGCCGGGTTCTTGATCCGGCGTTAAATCAAAAGCGAACAAAGTGTAGCCGTTCAAAAACTTCGTGACGATCCACGGATAAAGCGTTGTCGGCCTTGTGTTTCCCGAAATATGTACTAGGGACATATATTCACGAACAGCTGATTCGTCTTGGAAGTTGGGTTGAAAAGGTTTTGCCGGTATCTGTTGACCGTCCAAATATAAGGCGGCATAATTCACATTATAGTGGTTGAAGCACAAAGGATTTCTTTGGTAACTCCCGGAAAATGATTCATTATCCACAAACGCAAGTATTACTGTTTTTGGTAGGTTACCGAGAAAAAGATTCTCGTGGTTAGATATGCGAGTACCGGCGGGTACACTATACACTTTAAGCGATGCTCGATCGACAGAGTACTTTGCGTTAGCTGTTAACAGAGCGCGACTGTGACCGATTCTTACAGCTGGCGATACTTGTACTCTTTTGACAAACAGGGAAGCGTGCTGTATTTGGACTTTAAAATGGGGCGCCTCGGCTGACATAAGGCAGAAAGTGTCTTTGTTTCTGGTCAATTTTATCTTTAGATCTAAACCGTTCAGTATTAACTTCGGTTGATTAAATATATCGGCGTAAACGGGTCCCATTAATTCCACACTTCTAGAGCGTGCCGAATATTGTGCTCTCTTGCTGAAACCGACATTACGTCCGTCGAGAACCCTGTCATCATGATGTCCCGCTGTGTCTTTATAGAATAAACCGGCGGTAAATTGTGATGCTAAAGTTTGTGAATTATAATTTATTAGGGCCTCTATATACGCTCTATACGTATAAAGGTTGTCGCTTCTTGAAATCAACGTATCGCCGAGCGTTATATCCAATTGATTAAAAAGACTCGCTATAGGGTAGTTAATAAGTGCGACGCGGGAGCCTTCGGGTATGGCTGTGTTATCCGGACTAACGATTCTGCAAACGACGTGTAACAATGTGTTATTAAGGTCGTAATAATATTCACCGCTCCCGAGATGTAGAATTCCAAAGGTGCATTGTCAGCGATTGCTGCGATTGGTTGCACCTCGACATAAAGCGATTTTTCAATGCTTGTCTGTGTAGGCGGTATTTGAAAGATATCTAACTCTGATTTGGCGTACTCAGCGGATGCGTCATGCACGAAAGCCATAGCGTCTGACTAGAAGATGTCGCGCGGTGAACGACTTCTTGTTTTCTGGCGGCGACGTCTCTTAGGCTGTGATACTTTATTCATAAAAGTTGGTAAGACAATGGCAGCGCGTTCACGTTTTCTTTTACGCGTTTTCTTACGTATTTGTACGACACCAGAGCCCGCCTGGCCTTGCGTAGACCTATTTATACGATCCATAACGGCTGTTGACGCTGTAGTGACAACGTCTTTAGCGATGTTACGGGCGGCTGTTTTCACGTGCGGCTTTACAAGCTCAACGCCTTTTTAAATAGGGGGACGACACGGCGGAACAGACCCCGAAATAACCCAGCGAGTCCAGAACCGTGCATGAATTCGGTACCGTGAAACCCATCCAAACCATGACCTGCTTGCGTTATATAATAATGTGTATAAGCATCCGGGTCGCCGTACACTCTCTGGGACAACATTTTAGTGCGGCGTCACAGCGCGAGGTCTAAAGTGTAATCGCACAATAGTCTTACCGTATTTGAATTTAACAGGTTTAGACTGATCCGTGAGTATCGATATTGTAACTGTGTCAAAATGGTGTTTACAAACAGGTATATAGTCCGGGCGGTGATACTTTTGCGTGATTACCTCACCATTTTTACCGCTTAACTCGACAGTTCTTAAAAGCTGTACGTAACTATCGCCAACAAGTTGATGTTGGACGATATCTGTACAAACAAACATTGTATAAAAACCGGCTTTAATATCTGGATTAATTTTTCGCTCTATTGCTGAAACTAGAGCAACCCCTTTAGACCACCAGTATGATGCTCTAACACAGGTAAGCCGGGGCCTTTGTACTTGAGAACAATATGCTCGGTATCTACATTCTTGAGTGCCGGTGCTTGCGAATAACCCGTCAGCCCTAAAATATTCCCCAGCTTCACACAAGGCATGAACTTGTATAACGGAGAGTTCATTACATAGACCGTTCTGTCAACATCGTCGTATCTTAGACGCAGTTGGTCGGGATGTATTTTTATAGATTCAAGTTTGCTATTAATGGCTTTGATGAGCTCGTGCATATTGGAGTAATAACCCGATTTAACAAAAAGCTCGCGGATCGGTTCGTCGCGGTGCGCTATGTAGAACACACCATCTCCAGGTCCGAAGGTCTCCCACGTATGTGGATACTGAATCTCCACTAAAGCCACTTCGTAAGGGCTGCGAAGATGGACAGCTTTTGCTAACTTAGTAGTGTAATCGGCGATGCTGTTTTCCGGATAAAGTTTGGCAGAGGCATTGCACGGTAGCGTGATAAAAAACGATCCGTCCTCCATAGTTTACAGACTTATCAACTGTTTTTCAGGCACCCAAGAGTTAAACTTGTCAGGGTAACCTACCCACTTTACAAAACACAACGTTTTCCCCCGAACTTTCTTCTTTTTCAGTATTTTTTCTATCCTGTAAACCCGTAGATTGTCGTGGGGTACTTTTTGGACTTCCTCCGGGTAGAACGAACCTTCAATGAAATCGTCGGATAGGTCTTTCAACTTATAAAGGGGTCTGTGGCCTCTAGTGTTTACAGCGTTAATTTTAAATATCTCATCCGTATAGGTTTGTTCATAACCCTTTGTGAAAGTACCCTTATAGCGCACAATTCTGACGTGATCACCTATATTTAACAACGGTTTAACTTTTTTAATAGTGGCATAATGTCCGTAGATACTTTTCCAAGCGTCTAAAGAGTTCTCTTTTGTCACATCGACGGGTCGACATCTTATAGTTCTGTGGTATGTGTGGTTATAACTATACACCAGGTCTTGTAACTTGTCGATGTATCTGTACGTGTTTTGTTCTCTAAGATAGCGCCACATTTTAGTTTTCAGCGTTCTATTAAAACGCTCGACCAACGATGCCTTAACAGCATTCGTGGTTAAAAAATGATGTATTTTATAGTTTGCACAAAGACGCCTCATAGGTTTGTTTATAAACTCACGGCCCCGATCAGTCTGCAGCTTTCTGGGGGCTCGGCCGCTTAACTTAAATATCTGATCAAAAGCGGAGGCCACTGTTGCGCCGGACTTATTTGAAAGGCCAGACACCCAACCATATTTAGATAGAATATCAACAACTGTCAGCAGATATTTTACACCATTATTTTCTTTAGAAAAATCTATCATCGACACAAGATCTGCCTGCCATTGAGCATCTATATCAGACACCACAACCTTGTTTCTTGTAAATGATTTTTTAACAGGTTTGTACAATGTGTAAGTATCCTCGCTGCTCAACCAGTTTTTTACAGAGTCTTTTCTTACGCCAAATTTACGTACTTCTCTGAATAAGGAATCCAAGCCCCCATAAGAGCCGGCCGCTTTTGGCGTGTAGTACTGTGTCCTCAATATTTCGTCATTTGACGTCATTTTAGCAGCGTTTTAACCAGCGTCTACTCAACAAAGCGGCCTAACTGTTTATACATTTTTAAATAATCAAGATATTATATTTATTGTAAAAATAAAATCAGACTACAATTTATTTAAAACAGTTTATGTATAGTAATAAAATATTACAAGACATTACACACAAAGAAATTTTATATACAGGCAAAGAAAATGTATGTAAACAAATAAAACATTATAAGACGTTTAATACAAAGAAAAATTTATATACAATCGACAAAGTAACAAAATTTACAATGTTAACCAAGCAGCTTGCAGCAAAGGCGATAGCCTCTTTTTAGGTAGTAATGACCCACGCGTCGACACCGTTGGCGATGATAACACCTGCGGTGTAAAAGGGCTTCGTGATGCGTCAAAGGAACCACTCAGCGACCGTTTTTCAAATTATCAAAAAGTTCTCTTGTTCTTGTATTACCGATAACTGTTGATGGGACGTTCAGCTGCGCGATAGTCTCCATAAAATAGTCCCAACCGTGAGGTTTAATATTAGGTAATCCGTGACTCTGGGTAGCTGTTCGAATCAGGTCAATAAGGTTGGATCCTGGGACCGTTTGTTCTTTGTAAATGAATTCACCCATAGCGTTCCAGGGTGGCTTATTACCTGAGCGGTTCAGTTTGTTTAACAATAGTTCTGCGTTTTTCTATAACGAGTATTAATATTGTCAAGTATCTCTTTAGTATCTGCGCTGATGGCGGGAGGATTTGACATTTGTTGTTGATCGGTTTGCGGCTGTGTAATCAGGGTTAAAGTCGACATTTCTTTACCGGACTGTTTGTTGAGCATTAAGTACCTCTGTAACACGGCTGTGTAACTCTTAATTTTTTCATCATCTGAAAGGTCATTTCTGTGTAGTATTTCGCTAATCTCATCATCTAATCGTCGTATGGCGGTTTGTCTTATATCTGATGCATCTACGGATGTTTTTTTAAGCCTGTCCAACTCATTTTTGGAAACCAGGAACATTTTCTCGGCATACTGCATTATGAACTACCCGGCTGTATTAGCTATCAGGCTAGTGATTAAAGGTATTGCAAAGCTATTTTATTCCAAGCGATATAAAAGGGGCGGGGAGACCCTGTATAAAAGGGGGCGTGGTACCTGTCACGGAGTCTGTGTCGTGATAAAGACAACGTTCCTGCAGTCTGTCTAGGAGGTTGTATAATTCGAGTCTGGCATAAGCGGTTGTAAAACAGGCTATAAAAATGTTTGTGTTTCTGTTTTGTGTGTGGCGCTCTTTTACATAGCGCCAATTAGCTATGGCCGTATCGTCATCGATGAAATTAACCTCGGTGAGGTCATAGTACGGCACAAAAGCTAATTTGAAAAGTTCGTCAGGGTCCGTGACAATGCTGGTGCGTGGCAAGTTAGAACGCTGTCCAAACTTACCCCACAAAGAGTTTAGGAACAGTTTTGAAATTTGTCTTTTTGCGGGGTTTACGGCTATCCTATCATTTCGCAAGCTGACCTCTTCTTTTTTAAAAATGACTCTATGTAAGTAGTTTTTCAGAATCCGTTTTACACCAACTGGGATAACCGGAAGCCTCCTGTTTATCTCTGAGGTGTAATTTGATGTACGGGGCGAACAGATCATCTGCTGTGTTCGGAAAATGCCAGATCTCATAGATCTCAGCGATCCTGTAACCTTTTTCCACAGCTAAAACTAGTTCTATGGTGCACCATGTACCTGTCAAGGATCGCTCGTCATCTGTGTGGTTGCAAATTTCTTTCTGGCAGTTTGATGCACATGTGTAGCATAGCGGGAACATTAGTTTTTATTTAGCTTTACAGGCAAGACTGGAAAAAATAAATCTCTGGGCGGGTACACTTTAACTTTGGCGATGCCGAAGTAATTTTGATGTATCCAAAATGATCATAAATGATTTTTGGATGGCCTACAGGGTACGTCTTAGTTTTATTAACAAAAGGGTACAGACTGGTGAAATCGTAATAATGCACAGTTTCATCGGGGTGTACCTCGTGGTAAAGTTTAATGGCGTTAGTTCTACCGCCGTAAAGCGCATCACGAGGGTCTAAAGGAATCGGGAATCTCATTTTAATTAGAAAGTCTTTGACCCCGCGTCATTTGCAACCATATCACGCCACTCGTGTTCCCACAGAACACGGATCGTAAATCCTTGTCTCTGTAGCCAACTTTTCCTGACTAGGAAAGCTTGGTACAGCTGACCATAGGAGGATTTAGTAATCTCGTTGCTGTCATGCTCGTTATAGCACACAGGACAACCGTGATAAAAACAACCCTGAAATTCAAAAGCGATGTGTTTACCGTTAACAAACGCATAACCGTCCAAAAAATATTTCCCCACCCTTTTTCACCGCCCTTTAACGCGTGTTGTATAGAAATGCCCTCAACATGTTCAGTGTACATGAGCCACTGTATAGCGGGTGTTGAAAACCGTTTCTGGGTTTTGTGGTAATTATCTGCAGGGACAATCGCTATGGTATTTTTGGGTAGGAATTTAAACCGGTACATAGCCATGCACACGGCGGCCAACGTGATAAGTTGGAATGGGTCAATACATTTAGTGACCGTTCTGTATTTCTTTTCACGTTTAATGTACTGCAGAACTTTTTTTCCGTCATGGCCATAATCGTGTCCCTGTAACACTCACAAGCCCGTCGCAAAACCTCAACATCCTGCTTACAGTAGGCTTTTAACTCTTCCTGAAAATTAAAGGTGTCGTTTTATGTTTCTCGTACCAATCCATGAATTCTTTTTCTCACCGGGCATCATGTAATCGACACCGTAATACCTAGTGGCCGGTAGGACGCCAATGTAGTTTTGGTTTTCTACTGTGTTGAAAAAATGTGGGAAGTGACCCTTGGCACCTGAAAAACCCATAGCCCCGGGCATCTTGCTGAGCTTCATCGGCATGAAATTCAGCGAGTCTATGAATCTAATTTTTAAGTCCTTCAGGGTAACGCACATTAACCGGCCGCCTTGATTTATAATATCTATTTTAAACTTTTCATTAATCAGTTCCTGTAAAACAAAATAGACGTCATAGCGTCCTGCATTGTGCGCTATGAACGTGTGACCCGAAAACTTAGCATCGGCAAAAAACGCACAAAGTCACGAGTACAGGATTTTCCGCTAAAATGCCAGGAGTTTGGGCCGTACAGTGTGGTTGCGTAAATGAAATTGGGTATATGCAATCCTGTTTCCTGCATGCATTCAAAATCGTAAAAGATGTACTTATCAGTCATTTTTTGGGGTTGTATGGTTGCATATAGCAAACGTGGTCGTCAAATTTGTCAACCATCCCGCCGCAGATGGCGCATTTTAAGCCGCTACATTTGTGCTCATCACCGCAGTCTATAAACCTGTAACAAAAACCGCAAAAGTTTTTTTCTTACAAAGAGCATTATCACTAATGGCCAGGATTCTATGTGTTTCAAAGCATTCCGTTGAACGACAATACGTCCTACATATCGGACAACGTATATTATTAGCCTGGTCAACACAGTTCGATCTCTGGCAAGCTTTACAAAACTGCATACAACCGTGTCGATATTTATGATTGTACACAGTGCAACAAACGTCGCAAAAATAAGCGCAACCGATAAAAGCTTTTAGATTTTTATGCCGTAATAATGCTTTTCATGGTGTAATATATAGATGGTCTTTTCTTTAGCTGTGCGGCCTGTGTGGAAATAGCGCCACTGACCCCTATTGTGGTACAAAATTTTAATTGCGATGTTTAATTTTTTTTCAAATGCCTCAATGTCGGTAAAGACACCAAATACCCATCGGGTATTTGTAAGTCTCTATGCAGTTGTCGTGCTTTCTCTAACAACGCATCGTCGCTCAAAGCCGCACCCTCCAAAATAGCGTAAACACTGGCGGCCAGGCAGGCGTTATTATCGTAATTATTAAAATCGTATAAATGTTGTTTTTACGATCAATAATCCGGCTATAAGCGATGCTGCCCAGAAGCCTTCGGGCCCCACCGCGTCGACACCTGACAATGATGACAACTAGCTTAAGTGAGTTACCGGCGATGCACTCCGCGTTACTCTGTAAAGCATTAGCGATATTGTCCAAAAATGTTTCTGCGCTAAATCCGTCTCTAGACTGTCTATTTGAAAAACCGAATCAAACGTCTCACCGCCGTCTAAACGCAATTGTATGAAATCACCCGGCTCTGCGTCACGTAAAACCCGATCTAACAGTGCTTGTATAGAAGCGTGTATTGAATCAAGAGCGTCAACAAATGAGCGAATGGATTCGAGGTTAGCGAATCTGAAGTGCTCGGTGTACATGGTACTATTAAAATTCGCTAAGTCACGCTGTTGATGGTATACACGTTCTAGATACACTGATCCAATATTTTGCGGTTCAGGGGTTCGTCTGTAACAACCGTGTTATAGGGCATATTGTCATTTTGTGGGCTGCCTGACTGAGTACGATTTGATTGATTATTTGAAGTTCTGTTAGTACTTGCCCTATTTGTACGCCTGTGTTCCGCTTGTGTTTGACTGGCATTCAGAGGAGCCGACACCCCAGACTTGTTACGACAACCCTGTCTTTTTTTATAGCTATTTTGCACGGACGCACCGGCGTAGCATTGTGGCTATGCCTGCGACGCCTTTTTCTCTAGCTATTTTGGCGCGCTTAACTGAAAACCAGATTTTTATAGCCTGTTTTAACTTTTTAACCCTAGCACTTACAGCTGATTTTTTGTTTTTGAAAGGTTGGCCACCCCCACCAGTCATCAGTAGTCAGTCCCTGTCTAACAACTCCTTTTCAAGAGCGTCAAGCTGGGTCATCAGTCGTGTGTACTTGTCACGCGTGGCGTGTATTTGCACCGCAGTAATTTTGTTTGGGCTGTTAAACGCTAGAGACGTAGAGTCGTTAACGTAACATTTTAAATACATCGCCACACGTGCCATTTTGTCATTACATTTTGCGATATCCCGCAACGCGTCGTACGTCTCTCCACCCCGGCAATAACAGGTATGGACAAGAGGCGAGTTTCGTTGGGGTTCGCGTATCTGCTGTATGTTGCTACATGTGTCGGGCGTATCAAATGTGATACGTTTTTACAATGTATTACAGCTTGTGTATTGGGTATTGGTGTTATGTCGCATAAATCTGTAATATCATTTATTACGCTAGTTGGCTCACCACTCTGCAGAACGGTCTGAGGCGCTGATAGAATTTCGGCCATCGGCGTTAACGGTTCCTGATGCGGCGTTGTGGTTGTTTGCCATCTGTCTTTAATGACGCGGATTTGTTTTCTTTTCTTTTGGCTGTAATTTTAAGACAAATATTAAGATATAAGTATTAAGAATTTCAAGCGCGTTAATTAAAAAGCTCACAGCTACTTAGCTAGATAGCTATATATGTCACTACCACTTTATTATAAATTTAAAGACAGGCATTAAGATGCCGGTATTAAGAACCGCACTCATGCTAATAATGCCCCGCGTAATATTAACTTACGAGCATCAGGACATCTTATAACCGGTGATGCGGTATTTTCAGACCGCCAACTGTCACGGGCACTGGTGCTTGGTTCTGGCGGCTCTGGGAATGAAGCTGTTCTGTTGCCAATTGCGCCACCATCAGGTCTCTGAAAAACTTTAAATTACAAGGTTTGATTAAAAATCTTTGTTTATACAAGTTTAAAAGTTATAGATATCGCTGTGGCGAGAGCCGTACCCGTTGTGTTAGATTTCTTTAACGGCGCTTTGGAGACACCGGTCGTGGCCGTTTTCTTTTCAGCACTGCAATTTAAAAAGTATTAGACTTATAGACAATGTTTAAAATA
>CM065591.1:500641608-500644108 GCA_033119425.1 Bufotes viridis
ATAGAGATAATAAACACAGTGATGTCACAGTACAGGGATAATAAACACAGTGATGTCACAGTACAGGGATAATAAACACAGTGATGTCACAGTACAGGGATAATTAACACAGTGATGTCACAGTACAGGGATAATAAACACAGTGATGTCACAGTACAGAGATAATAAACACAGTGATGTCACAGTACAGGGATAATAAACACAGTGATGTCACAGTACAGGGATAATAAACACAGTGATGTCACAGTACAGAGATAATAAACACAGTGATGTCACAGTACAGGAATAATAAACCCAGTGATGTCACAGTACAGGGATAATAAACACAGTGATGTCACAGTACAGGGATAATAAACACAGTGATGTCACAGTACAGAGAAAATAAACACAGTGATGTCACAGTACAGGGATAATAAACACAGTGATGTCACAGTACAGGGATAATAAACACAGTAATGTCACAGTACAGGGATAATAAACACAGTAATGTCACAGTACAGAGATAATAAACACAGTGATGTCACAGTACAGGGATAATAAACACAGTAATGTCACAGTACACGGATAATATACACAGTGATGTCACAGTACAGGGATAATAAACACAGTGATGTCACAGTACACGGATAATATACACAGTGATGTCACAGTATAGAGATAATAAACACATTGATGTCACAGTATAGAGATAATAAACACAGTGATGTCACAGTACAGGGACAATAAACACAGTGATGTCACAGTACAGGAATAATAAACACAGTGATGTCACAGTACAGTGATAATAAACACAGTGATGTCACAGTACAGGGATAATAAACACAGTGATGTCACAGTACAGGGATAATAATCACAGTGATATCACAGTACAGGGATAATAAACACAGTGATGTCACAGTACAGAGATAATAAACACAGTGATGTCACAGTACAGGGATAATAAACACAGTGATGTCACAGTACAGGGATAATAAACACAGTGATGTCACAGTACAGAGATAATAAACACAGTGATGTCACAGTACAGGGATAATAAACACAGTGATGTCACAGTACAGGGATAATAAAGACAGTGATGTCACAGTACAGAGATAATAAACACAGTGATGTCACAGTACAGAGATAATAAACACAGTGATGTCACAGCACAGAGATAATAAACACAGTGATGTCACAGTACAGAGATAATAAACACAGTGATGTCACAGTACAGAGATAATAAACACAGTGATGTCACAGTACAGGGATAATACACACAGTGATGTCACAGTACAGAGATAATAAACACAGTGATGTCACAGTACAGAGATAATAAACACAGTGATGTCACAGTACAGGGATAATAAACACAGTGATGTCACAGTACAGGGATAATAAAGACAGTGATGTCACAGTACAGGGATAATGAACACAGTGATGTCACAGTACAGGTATAATAAACACAGTGATGTCACAGTACAGACATAATATACACAGTGATGTCACAGTACAGGGATAATAAACTCAGTGATGTCACAGTACAGGGATAATAAACACAGTGATGTCACAGATATTATTTATTAGCAGCATACACTGCTATACAGTGCCCAGATAAACAGTGGTTAGTTTATGTCTGTATTATGGGCACACGTAATGGGAGTACTGCAGCTGGCATTGTGTAACTTATTATTTAGGCAATGTATGGCATTATGTGGGTACCGTGTTGAAGTATAAGTTGTGCACTATAGGCGGTATTATATGAGCTGTATTTGTTGTATATGGTGCTGTGAATGGGACACTACCACTACATATATGAGGAAGGTTTGGGTGGTGGCGTACGACCCTTTAGGATTTTGTTATCGGTCACAGTGATTTCTATAGATGTCCCGTCCTGTGATTTATGTGCGTCAAAAAGTGACCATGAGGTGGCGCCACAGTCATACAGACATCATGGAAGATCAGCGCCATGACCCACCGACTCATTGTCTCATCTTCTATCGATAGGTAAGTATAGGCAGAGGGGACCCTGCACTGTATAGACTGGACACAATTCAATTGTAACAAACCCGCAGCTGTGAGAAGGATTTCATTTTGATTGGATTTTTTCAATATCTGAGATGTTATGTATTTCTGAGCTCTCCTGAATTAGCTGATTGGCGGTGGGGGGGGGGGTTTGGCAGAGGGCGTAGGACCTCCACCTTCCTGATCAGATATCGATGGCCTATCCTGAGGTCATCAATAGTAAAATTCTGGACAACCCCTTTAAGGACATTCTCTGCTTTGTACCATCCCTTTTAGATAAGTGCCTACTGTTAAGGTGGGTACAGGGGTGTAGCTAAAGGCTCCTGGGCCCTGGTGAAGGAGTTTAGCTTGGACCCCCTCCCCTGAATGCTTCGGGGTAAGGGGCAGGGGTGCACCTAGCCATTCTGCTGCCTGAGGCCAAAAAGTAAGTGTTCACTGCGTCTTATAAAGCGATAGATACAATAATTGGTGGGGCGCCACTGGCAAGGAGGGCGCTGTG
>CM065591.1:500649108-500666608 GCA_033119425.1 Bufotes viridis
TATCCGGTGTGATACTGCTGCTGAGCTGTGTATCTAATCCTATCCTGTGTGATACTGTCTGCTGAGTTGTGTATCTAATCCTATCCTGTGTGATACTGTCTGCTGAGCTGTGTATCTAATCCTATCCTGTGTGATACTATCTGCTGAGCTGTGTATCTAATCCTATCCTGTGTGATACTGTCTGCTAAGCTGTGTATCTAATCCTATCCTGTGTGATACTGTCTGCTAAGCTGTGTATCTAATCCTATCCGGTGTGATACTGCTGCTGAGCTGTGTATCTAATCCTATCATGTGTGATACTGTCTGCTGAGCTGTGTATCTAATCCTATCCTGTGTGATACTGTCTGCTGAGCTGTGTATCTAATCCTATCCTGTGTGATACCGTCTGCTGAGCTGTGTATCTAATCATATAATGTGTGATACAGTCTGCTGAGCTGTGTATCTAATCCTATCCTGTGTGATACTGTCTGCTGAGCTGTGTATCTAATCCTATCCAGTGTGATACTGTCTGCTGAGCTGTGTATCTAATCCAATAATTAGTGATACTGTCTGCTGAGCTGTGTATCTAATCCTATCCTGTGTGATACTGTCTGCTGAGCTGTGTATCTAATCCTATCCTGTGTGATACAGTCTGCTGAGCTGTGTATTTAATCCTCTCCTGTGTGATACTGTCTGCTGAGCTGTGTATCTAATCCTATCCTGTATGATACTGTCTGCTGAGCTGTGTATCTAATCCTCTCCTGTGTGATAATATCTGCTGAGCTGTGTATCTAATCCTATCCTGTGTGATACTGACTGCTGAGCTGTGTATCTAATCCTGTGTGACACTGTCTGATGAGCTGTGTATCTAATCCTATCCTGTGTGATACTGTCTGTGGAGCTGTGTATCTAATCCTATCCTGTGTGATACTGTCTTCTGAGCTGTGTATCTAATCCTCTCCTGTGTGATACTGTCTGCTGAGCTGTGTATCTAATCCTATCCTGTGTGATACTGTCTGCTAAACTGTGTATCTAATCCTATCCTGTGTGATACTGTCTGCTGAGCCGTGTATCTAATCCTCTCCTGTGTGATACTGTCTGCTAAACTGTGTATCTAATCCTCTCCAGTGTGATACTGTCTGCTGAGCTGTGTATCTAATCCTATCCTGTGTGATACTGTCTGCTAAACTGTGTATCTAATCCTCTCCAGTGTGATACTGTCTGCTGAGCTGTGTATCTAATCCTATCCTGTGTAATACTGTCTGCTGAGATGTGTATCCAATCCTATCCTGTGTGATACTGTCTGCTAAACTGTGTATCTAATCCTATCCTGTGTGATACTGTCTTCTGAGCTGTGTATCTAATCCTATCCTGTGTAATACTGTCTGCTGAGCTGTGTATCTAATACTATCCTGTGTGATACTGTCTGCTGAGCTCTGTATCTAATCCTATCCTGTGTGATACTGACTGCTGAGCTGTGTATCTAATCCTATCCTGTGTGATACTGTCTGCAGAGCTGTGTATCTAATCCTATCCTGTGTGATACTGTCTGCTGAGCTGTGTATCTAATCCTATCCTATGTGATACTGTCTGCTGAGCTGTGTATCTAATCCTCTCCAGTGTGATACTGTCTGCTGAGCCATGTATCTAATCCTCTCCTGTGTGATACTGTCTGCTGAGCTGTGTATCTAATCCTCTCCAGTGTGATACTGTCTGCTGAGCGGTGTATCTAATCCTATCCTGTGTGATACCGTCTGCTGAGATGTGTATCTAATCCTCTCCTGTGTGATACAGTCTGCTGAGCTGTGTATCTAATCCTCTCCTGTGTGATACTGTCTGCTGAGCTGTGTATCTAATCCTATCCTGTGTGATACTGTCTGCAGAGCTGTGTATCTAATCCTATCCTGTGTGATACTGTCTGCTGAGCTGTGTATCTAATCCTCTCCTGTGTGATACTGTCTGCTGAGCTGTGTATCTAATCCTGTCCTGTGTGATACTGTCTGCAGAGCTGTGTATCTAATCCTCTCCTGTGTGATACAGTCTGCTGAGCGGTGTATCTAATCCTCTCCTGTGTGATACTGTCTGGATACATGATGTCAGTATGCTTGCCATCTCTGTGGCCTGGGCCTGTGGTGGAGAATGGCGGGTAGCGAGTGTCTCCAGTTCCCGGGAGGTCTCGGCTATCAGGAGGGTTGTCAGATATGGATATAACGGGATGATGCGGATTTTCTATGGTCGGGGAAGATGCTCTCTGATGTTTTTGGTTCATTATTGTTTTACTTATGAGACATTTTTCTAAAGAATGTGCAGAATTTTCCAGATGATACGATGTTGGGTGCAGAATTTTCCAGATGATACGATGTCGGGTGTGGAATATTCCGGATGATACGATGTCAGGCGCAGAATCTTCCAGATTATACAATGTTGGGTGCAGAATCTTCCGGATGATACGATGTTGGGTGTGGAATATTCCGGATGATACGATGTCAGGCGCAGAATCTTCCAGATTATACAATGTTGGGTGCAGAATCTTCCGGATGATACGATGTTGGGAGTGGAATATTCCGGATGATATGATGTCAGGAGCAGAATATTCCGGATGATATGATGTCAGGAGCAGAATCTTCCAGATGATATGATGTCAGGAGCAGAATATTCCGGATGATATGATGTCAGGAGCAGAATCTTCCGGATGATTCAATGTCAGGCACAGAATCTTCCGGATGATACTATGTCGGGCGCAGAATCTTCCGGATGATACGATGTTGGGTGTGGAATATTCCGGATGATATGATGTCAGGAGCAGAATCTTCCGGATGATACTATGTCAGGAGCAGAATCTTCCGGATGATTCAATGTCAGGCACAGAATCTTCCTGATGATACGATGTTGGGCACAGAATCTTCCGGATGATACGATGTCGGCCGCAGAATCTTCCTGATGATACGATGTTGGGCACAGAATCTTCCGGATGATACGATGTCGGCCGCAGAATCTTCCGGATAATACGATGTTGGGTGCAGAACCTTCCAGATGATACAATGGTCGGTGCAGAATCTTTCTGATGATACGATGTCAGGCGCAGAATCTTTCTGATGATACGATGTTGGGTGTGGAATATTCCAGATGATACGATGTCAGGCGCAGAATCTTCCAGATTGGGTGCAGAATCTTCCGGATGATACGATGTTGCGTGTGGAATATTCCGGATGATATGATGTCAGGCGCAGAATCTTCCAGATTATATAATGTTGGGTGCAGAATCTTCCGGATGATACGATGTTGGGTGTGGAATATTCCGGATGATATGATGTCAGGAGCAGAATATTCCAGATGATATGATGTCAGGAGCAGAATCTTCCGGATGATATGATGTCAGGAGCAGAATCTTCCGGATGATTCAATGTCAGGCACAGAATCTTCCGGATGATACTATGTCGGGCGCAGAATCTTCCGGATGATACGATGTTGGGTGTGGAATATTCCGGATGATATGATGTCAGGAGCAGAATATTCCGGATGATATGATGTCAGGAGCAGAATCTTCCGGATGATATGATGTCGGCCGCAGAATCTTCCGGATGATACGATGTTGGGCACAGAATCTTCCGGATAATACGATGTTGGGTGCAGAACCTTCCAGATGATACAATGGTCGGTGCAGAGTCTTCTGGATGATACGATGTCAGGCGCAGAATCTTTCTGATGATACGATGTTGGGTGCAGAATCTTCTGGATGATACGATGTCAGGAGCAGAATCTTCTGGATGATACGAAGTCAGATGTAGAGTATTCCGGATAATTCGATGTCAGGCGCAGAATCTTCTGGATGATACGATGTCGGGCACAGAATCTTCCGGATGATACGATGTTGGGCGCAGAATCTTCCAGATGATACGATGTCGGGCGCAGAATCTTCTGGATGATATAGAGGACCTTTTAGACTGGAGGCACTATAGGGGACTACTATTTAAACTACTGGGAGCACTATGAGGACTATTTAAACTACTGGGGCCACTATAGGGGGCCATCTAAACTACAGTGGCATTATAATTACTGGAGGTACTATATGGGAGCATTATAACTACCGGGGGCCCTATAGAGAGGAGTTATTACTTCTAGGGACACTATGGTGGTTTTATTACTGCTAGGATCACTATGGGGGTGTTTATCAATACTGGGGACACTGCTGGCTCACTATAGGGGGCTTTATTACTATTGTGGCATTATGAGGAAAATAATTTCCATGATGGGGTGTGGAATATTCCGGATGATACGATGTCAGGAGCAGAATCTTCTGGATGATACAAAGTCAGATGTAGAGTATTCCGGATAATTCGATGTCGGGCACAGAATCTTCCGGATAATTCGATGTCGGGCACAGAATCTTCCGGATGATACGTTGTCGGGCGTAGAATCTTCCGGATGATATGATGTCGGGTGCAGAATCTTCCGGATGATACGAAGTCGGGTGCGGAGTATTCCGGATGATTCAATGTTGGGCGCAGAATCTTCCGGATAATACGAAGTCGGGTGCGGAGTATTCCGGATGATTCGATGTTGGGCGCAGAATCTTCCAGATGATATGATGTCGGGTGACGAATCTTCTGGATGATACGATGTCAGGCGCAGAATCTTTCGGATAATATGATATCAGGTGCAGAATATTCTAAAAGGACGGATTCTTTCTATTTGAAGGCTTAGAGCAATGCATCATGGGGATTCATCGTTGCTCTGTTACTGTTCCCCATGGCAACCAATCAGAGCTCTGCTTATTTTCCCCAGAGCAGTTTAAGTAATGAAAGCTGAGCTGTGATTGGTTGCTTTGGGGAACCAAGGCCCCTGTCAGTTCCCGTCTATAGTCCTATGTCTTAGGGCTCTCTCTTATAGGGGATAGAAGCCTGTTAAGGGGCCGCTGTTATATACGGCGTGGCCCACCAAAAGTAGCCCCCTCTAATACCTCCAAATCAAACTGCCTAATAGTAAATCAGTCTTCGTTGTCCATAGCAACCAATCAGAGCTCAGCTTTCATTTTTTCAGAGCCCTGTAGGGACTGAAATCTGAGCTCTGATTGGTTGCTATTGGCAACTGAAACAGATTTAGTATTAGGCAGTTTAATTTGGAGATATTGAGGAGTGGGGCGCTTTGTGGACCACCCTGTGTATGATGGAAAAGATTTGGGTTGTGTCAATTTAGGGGACCCTTAAAGGGGCATTCCCTCTGCATCTGTATAACATATGGATAGGATATTCCATGGATATGTAATCGGAGAGCAGGAGGAACATGCACGGCTTTCTCCATTCACTTCTAAGGGCTTTCGAAAATATCCCAATGCTGGCTCGGTTATTTTCAGAAGTCCCACAGGATAAGGCGTGTAAGAAGACGCGGCCCTCTGAGGCCCTCTGTGCAGGGATGCCAACCATCTGCAAAAACAAGGTATTTTTTTCTGCCGTTCGTAGCGTCTGGCAGAAAAAAATCCCATCTATGAATTATCTTCAGTATTCACAACGCAAAATACTGTGGCTCTGTCTTCGCGGCCGCCGTGCATGATGTAGGGCGCACACCTCTTCTGAGGCCAGCCTGCAGCCTGAGTTACCTAGCTCTATCCCGACACAGGCGGCGCTTTGGGTTGCCAACTTTCCCAACAAAAAATATCGGCCAAGTTAAGCCACGCCCGATAACCATACCCCCTTGGCCGATAACATGGGGGTCTTAAGTCGCTGTCATACTGTGGCTCCAAATAATATTAATGCCTCCATTAATGCTCCCCAGTAATATTAATGACCCCATTAGTGCCGCCCAAAATTAATATTGCCCCCATGAGTGCGACCAGTAATAATAATGTCCCCATTAGTGCCCCCCAGTAAAAATAATGCCCCCATTAGTGCCCCCCAGTAAGAGTAATGGCCTCATTAGTGCGCCCAGAATGAATAATGCCCCATTTGTGCGCCTCAGAATTAATAATGCAGCCCATTAGTGCCCCCAGTAAAAATAATGCCTCCATTAGTGTCCCCGGTAAGAATAATGCCCGCGTTAATGCCCCCCAGTAAATATTGTATTATGAGGAGAAATAATTTCCATGATGGGGTGTGGAATATTCCGGATGATACGATGTCAGGAGCAGAATCTTCTGGATGATACAAAGTCAGATGTAGAGTATTCCGGATAATTCGATGTCGGGCACAGAATCTTCCGGATAATTCGATGTCGGGCACAGAATCTTCCGGATGATACGTTGTCGGGCGTAGAATCTTCCGGATGATATGATGTCGGGTGCAGAATCTTCCGGATGATACGAAGTCGGGTGCGGAGTATTCCGGATGATTCAATGTTGGGCGCAGAATCTTCCGGATAATACGAAGTCGGGTGCGGAGTATTCCGGATGATTCGATGTTGGGCGCAGAATCTTCCAGATGATATGATGTCGGGTGACGAATCTTCTGGATGATACGATGTCAGGCGCAGAATCTTTCGGATAATATGATATCAGGTGCAGAATATTCTAAAAGGACGGATTCTTTCTATTTGAAGGCTTAGAGCAATGCATCATGGGGGATTCATACGTTGCTCTGTTACTGTTCCCCATGGCAACCAATCAGAGCTCTGCTTATTTTCCCCAGAGCAGTTTAAGTAATGAAAGCTGAGCTGTGATTGGTTGCTTTGGGGAACCAAGGCCCCTGTCAGTTCCCGTCTATAGTCCTATGTCTTAGGGCTCTCTCTTATAGGGGGATAGAAGCCTGTTAAGGGGGCCGCTGTTATATACGGCGTGGCCCACCAAAAAGTAGCCCCCCTCTAATACCTCCAAATCAAACTGCCTAATAGTAAATCAGTCTTCGTTGTCCATAGCAACCAATCAGAGCTCAGCTTTCATTTTTTCAGAGCCCTGTAGGGACTGAAATCTGAGCTCTGATTGGTTGCTATTGGCAACTGAAACAGATTTAGTATTAGGCAGTTTAATTTGGAGATATTGGGGTGGGGGGGGCGCTTTTTTGTGGACCACCCTGTGTATGATGGAAAAGATTTGGGTTGTGTCAATTTAGGGGACCCTTAAAGGGGCATTCCCCTCTGCATCTGTATAACATATGGATAGGATATTCCATGGATATGTAATCGGAGAGCAGGAGGAACATGCACGGCTTTCTCCATTCACTTCTAAGGGCTTTCCGAAAATATCCCAATGCTGGCTCGGTTATTTTCAGAAGTCCCACAGGATAAGGCGTGTAAGAAGACGCGGCCCTCTGAGGCCCTCTGTGCAGGGATGCCAACCATCTGCAAAAACAAGGTATTTTTTTCTGCCGTTCGTAGCGTCTGGCAGAAAAAAATCCCATCTATGAATTATCTTCAGTATTCACAACGCAAAATACTGTGGCTCTGTCTTCGCGGCCGCCGTGCATGATGTAGGGCGCACACCTCTTCTGAGGCCAGCCTGCAGCCTGAGTTACCTAGCTCTATCCCGACACAGGCGGCGCTTTGGGTTGCCAACTTTCCCAACAAAAAATATCGGCCAAGTTAAGCCACGCCCGATAACCATACCCCCTTGGCCGATAACATGGGGGTCTTAAGTCGCTGTCATACTGTGGCTCCAAATAATATTAATGCCTCCATTAATGCTCCCCAGTAATATTAATGACCCCATTAGTGCCGCCCAAAATTAATATTGCCCCCATGAGTGCGACCAGTAATAATAATGTCCCCATTAGTGCCCCCCAGTAAAAATAATGCCCCCATTAGTGCCCCCCAGTAAGAGTAATGGCCTCATTAGTGCGCCCCAGAATGAATAATGCCCCCATTTGTGCGCCTCAGAATTAATAATGCAGCCCATTAGTGCCCCCCAGTAAAAATAATGCCTCCATTAGTGCCCCCCGGTAAGAATAATGCCCGCATTAATGCCCCCCAGTAAAAATAATGCCCCCATTCGTGACCCCCAGTTAGAATAATGCCCCCATTAGTGCCCCCTGATTCTGCCGCTGCGGTGAACGCTCACTGCTGACTGGAAGCTCAGGACAGGACCTGCGCTCCAGTGTGATGACGTCTCACAGGTCTTGTCCTCCAGTCAGCAGAGCGAGAAAATGGAGGAGGTGAGTGTTTTTATTTTTTTAATTCACAGAAGTTGTGGGGGTGGGGGGTACAGGGCCACTAAAATACCGGCCTTGCCGGTTAGATACTGGTCGCGTGGCAACCCTAGCTGCGCTGTCATCACGCCTGCGCATTCAGGATTACATAATTTAGTGGTGCGGATAGAGCCGGATCACGAACAGCGGCATGAAGTAGAAAACAGGGGAAAAATGTTATTTTCCAGAGATACAGACCACGGGGGCATATAGCACTATAGGGGACTATGTAAACTTCTGGGGGCACTATAGGAGACTACGAAAACTATAGGCACTATAGAGGGCTATTTAAACTACTGGAGGTGCAGTAGAGGACTACGTAAACTATTGGGGGCACTATGTGAAACCATTTAAACTACTGGGGGTACTAAAGGGGGCTATTTAAACTATTGGGGCTACTATAGGGGCTATTTAACTACTGGGAGCACTATATGGGACTATGTAAACTACTCGGGCCACTATAGTGGGCTATTTAAACTAGTGAGGGCACCATAAGGGGCTATTTAAAAACTACTGGGGCCACTATAGGGGGCTATTTAAACTACTGAGGGTACCATAAGGGGCTATTTAAAATACTGGAGGCACTATAGGGGCCTATTAAACTACTAGGGGCACAATAGGGGGCTTTTTAAACTACTGGAGGCACTATAGGGGACACTGTAAACTACTGGGGCACTATAGGGGACTATGTAAACTACTTGGGGCACTACAGGGGACTATGTAAACCCTGGGGCACTATAGGGGACTATGTAATCTACTTGGGGCACTACAGGGGACTATGTAAACCCTGGGGCACTATAGGGGACTATGTAAACTCTGGGGGCACTATAGGGGGCTATGTAAACTACTCAGTGCACTATAGGGGACTTTGTAAACCACTAGGAGCATTATAGGGGACAATTTAAACTACTGGAGGCACTATAGGGGACACTGTAAACTACTGGGGCACTATAGGGGACTATGTAAACTACTTGGGGCACTACAGGGGACTATGTAAACCCTGGGGCACTATAGGGGACTATGTAATCTACTTGGGGCACTACAGGGGACTATGTAAACCCTGGGGCACTATAGGGGACTATGTAAACTCTGGGGGCACTATAGGGGGCTATGTAAACTACTCAGTGCACTATAGGGGACTTTGTAAACCACTAGGAGCATTATAGGGGACAATTTAAACTACTGGAGGCACTATAGGGGACTATGTAAACTATATAGCAATAACAAATGACAAGACAGGTGCACACTGCGGTCTTACTAAGCCCTCAAACTGATGTTAAAATTAAGAGATTAGTCAACATGTCCTACAGTGGAGGACATGTCTAAGCCCAAGCACCACGCCAAGGTTTCTCAAGTAGCTCGGGACCTAACATTCACCTACCTGTGCCATATGGGCAATACCATGGGCTAGTGGGCATTACAGGAATGTATTAGGCAGAATCACAGCAAACTCCTCAGTTACCTCCAGCATGAAACCATGCCTGCAATGGGAGGAGGGAGAGGGCAGTAGTAAGGGTATACATGTCTCGTCAAACTAAAAGTGACAGGTACCACGCCCCCTTTTATACAGGCTCTCCCCGCCCCTTTTATATCGCTTGGAATAAAATTGATACTGTTTGATATTTGCTTTATATTGAATTAATATTAGATATATATAAACTTTATATTAAATAATACAAGGATATGCCAGCTTATGCCTGGCCATCGCTATTAGCTAGTGCTTTTCTTAATGTCCATCAGTGTACAAATTTAGACATCTGTTCAATAGTAGCACACAATAATGATTTTCTACTACAGCTGGTATCATTTAGTTGGTTCAAAAATGCTTTGGGCCATTTAACAGTGGCACCAAGTATTGACATAGCTGGTCCATCTGATACGCTACAAGTTGTATACAACAAGTTCCTGACAGTTGCCCAGATTAATGATTTTCTACTACAGCTGGTGTCATTTAGTTGGTTCAAAAATGCTTTTGTTCAGTTTAACAGTGGCACCAAGTATTGACATAGCTGGTGCATCTGATACGCTAATTTGTTCAGGTCTTTAAAAGTGACTAATGTCTATTTATCCAGCTACATAATCTATCCATCTCGTATCTATCTCTCTATCTATCTATCTATCTTTCTATCTATCTATCTAGCTATCTATCAATCTATCTCGTATCTATCTATCTATCTATCTAGCTATCTAGCCATCAATCTATCTCGTATCTATCTATCTATCAATCTATCTCGGATCTATCTAACTATCTAGCTATCTATCAATCTATCTCGTATCTATCTATCTAGCTATCTATCTATCTATCTATCTCTTATCTATCTTTCTATCATCTATCTATCTATCTGTCTATCAATCTATCTCGTATCTATCTATCTATCTATCTATCTATCTATCTATCTATCTTTCTATCTATCTATCTATCTAGCTATCTAGCTATCTATCTATCTATCTATCTATCTATCTATCTTTCTATCTATCTATCTATCTAGCTATCAATCTATCTCGTATCTATCTATCTATCTATCTATCTTTCTATCTATCTATCTATCTATCTATCTATCAATCTATCATCTATCTATCTATCTAGCTATCTAGCTATCAATCTATCTCGTATCTATCTATCTATCTATCTTTCTATCTATCTATCTAGCTATCTATCTATCAATCTATCTCGTATCTATCTAACTCTATCTATCTATCTTTCTATCATCTATCTATCTATCTATCTATCTATCAATCTATCTCGTATCTATCTATCTATCTATCTATCTTTCTATCTTTCTATCTATCTATCTATCTATCTATCTATCTATCCTATAATAAGCATATTAATCCTTATAAAATATAGTCTAATGATATAAAATTTATCGCTCCATATCACATTTATATTGAATTTATATTAATTTATACGGATTTAATATTAATTTATTACAACAATATGACATTTATATCTATCAATCTATCTCGTATCTATCTATCTATCTATCTTTCTATCATCTATCTATCTAGCTATCTATCTATCAATCTATCTCGTATCTATCTATCTATCTATCTATCTATCTATCTATCTTTCTATCATCTATCTATCTAGCTATCTATCTATCAATCTATCTCGTATCTATCTATCTATCTATCTATCTTTCTATCATCTATCTAGCTATCTATCTATCTATCTATCAATCTATCTCGTATCTATCTATCTATCTATCTATCTATCTTTCTATCTATCTATCTAGCTATCTATCTACCAATCTATCTCGTATCTATCTAACTATCTATCTATCTATCTATCTTTCTATCTATCATCTATCTATCTAGCTATCTATCTATCTCGTATCTATCTATCTATCTATCTATCTATCTATCTTTCTTTCTATCTTTCTATCATCTATCTATCTATCTATCTAGCTTTCTATTATCTATCTATCTATTTAGCTATCTATCTATCTATCTATCTATCTATCCTATAATAAGCATATTAATCCTTATAAAATATAGTCTAATGATATAAAATTTATCGCTCCATATCACATTTATATTGAATTTATATTAATTTATACGGATTTAATATTAATTTATTACAACAATATGACATTTATACCGCTTTATAAATAAATTTGTTGCCTTCATAACATTTTATAAAGTGTTTGATATAAAATTAAGATGTTAACATAAAAAAAGTCCCATAATAAGCATATTAAGCCTTATAAAATATAGTCTAACTATTTGAATGGCAGCAACTAATTAATATGCTAATTGTTAACACATGTTGCAGTTTAGAACAGGAGCCGTCTATATAAACAGGCACATTCTCTGCAGGCCTATTACAGAGCTACGGCTGCAAGGACCAGCAAAGGAGAGACATTGACATAAACCACACTAAATGGTAAGCTATTCCGCTGTTAATCTTTTAAACCTTTAGCAGTTTAATTAATGCGTCTTATACTTTCGGTATCTATGTAAGTTTATATTTACAACCTATTTGTGTTATTTAAATATATATTTATGTGTCAGCCGCGTTTATTGCGTCCGGTTATTATTTACTGAATATGAGCTGTTTTAGTTGTATCAATATAGCCATGATTATTTATATGGGGTATAATGTTTACTAACTAATTGTCTTTCCTTGGCAATATACAAATGTTTAACAAACAATATACATTTTGTTTAGATGGATTCTTACCAAAATTTATGGGGCTGACGACATTATACCTGATGCGCAGCTGCTAATTGCCGCAGATGATCTTTACGATGACTACGTGAGCCGTGGCGGGGCGCAATTGTTTACGGACGATTCGTACAGCCCGGAATTATCTCTTTTGACAACTCAAACGAACCCGATTACAATCCTACATCACCCTGCCGTGTCGGTAAGTATAATTAGCTTATGTTTTTATTATATATATATATATATATATATATATATATATATAGTTTTAGCGTTAATTATATTTCACATACGTTTATTACAGATGAGCAAATCCAAGACATTTTAAGAATTGTGAATCGAGATGATGATACGCAAAATATGCAACAGACAAACATTTTGTGCGACGGTAATTCTACAGCTCTAAAGGAGAACAACCCCCAGCAAGTTATTGATCTCACAACCCCAGGGCGCCCTGAAATAAAACAGACGACTCAGAAATCCAGAAAACGTAAGGTTCTAGCGACATCTTTGATGTTATCGGTTTTAAACATTTAGCTGTGTTTCTAATACACTTTTTTCTAAACGCAGTACTGAAAAGAAAAGTTTACACAATTGATGACATCGCAACACTCACGGATGATACCGTACAACAAAAAAGCATAAGCGGGGAAAGAGCGTAAGGACAAAATCGCATTGTTGCTGTAATGTATTTTAAACATTGTCTATAAGTCTAATACTTTTTAAATTGCAGTGCTGAAAAGAAAAACGGCCACGACCGGTGTCTCCAAAGCGCCGTTAAAGAAATCTAACACAACGGGTACGGCTCTCGCCACAGCGATATCTATAACTTTTAAACTTGTATAAACAAAGATTTTTAATCAAACCTTGTAATTTAAAGTTTTTCAGAGACCTGATGGTGGCGCAATTGGCAACAGAACAGCTTCATTCCCAGAGCCGCCAGAGCCAAGCACCAGTGCCCGTGACAGTTGGCGGTCTGAAAATACCGCATCACCGGTTATAAGATGTCCTGATGCTCGTAAGTTAATATTACGCGGGCATTATTAGCATGAGTGCGGTTCTTAATACCGGCATCTTAATGCCTGTCTTTAAATTTATAATAAAGTGGTAGTGACATATATAGCTATCTAGCTAAGTAGCTGTGAGCTTTTTAATTAACGCGCTTGAAATTCTTAATACTTATATCTTAATATTTGTCTTAAAATTACAGCCAAAAGAAAAGAAAACAAATCCCGCGTCATTAAAGACAGATGGCAAACAACCACAACGCCGCATCAGGAACCGTTAACGCCGATGGCCGAAATTCTATCAGCGCCTCAGACCGTTCTGCAGAGTGGTGAGCCAACTAGCGTAATAAATGATATTACAGATTTATGCGACATAACACCAATACCCAATACACAAGCTGTAATACATTGTAAAAACGTATCACATTTGATACGCCCGACACATGTAGCAACATACAGCAGATACGCGAACCCCAACGAAACTCGCCTCTTGTCCATACCTGTTATTGCCGGGGTGGAGAGACGTACGACGCGTTGCGGGATATCGCAAAATGTAATGACAAAATGGCACGTGTGGCGATGTATTTAAAATGTTACGTTAACGACTCTACGTCTCTAGCGTTTAACAGCCCAAACAAAATTACTGCGGTGCAAATACACGCCACGCGTGACAAGTACACACGACTGATGACCCAGCTTGACGCTCTTGAAAAGGAGTTGTTAGACAGGGACTGACTACTGATGACTGGTGGGGTGGCCAACCTTTCAAAAACAAAAATCAGCTGTAAGTGCTAGGGTTAAAAAGTTAAAACAGGCTATAAAAATCTGGTTTTCAGTTAAGCGCGCCAAAATAGCTAGAGAAAAAAGGCGTCGCAGGCATAGCCACAATGCTACGCCGGGGCGTCCGTGCAAAATAGCTATAAAAAAAAGACAGGGTTGCCGTAACAAGTCTGGGGTGTCGGCTCCTCTGAATGCCAGTCAAACACAAGCGGAACACAGGCGTACAAATAGGGCAAGTACTAACAGAACTTCAAATAATCAATCAAATCGTACTCAGTCAGGCAGCCCACAAAATGACAATATGCCCTATAACACGGTTGTTACAGACGAACCCCCTGAACCGCAAAATATTGGATCAGTGTATCTAGAACGTGTATACCATCAACAGCGTGACTTAGCGAATTTTAATAGTACCATGTACACCGAGCACTTCAGATTCGCTAACCTCGAATCCATTCGCTCATTTGTTGACGCTCTTGATTCAATACACGCTTCTATACAAGCACTGTTAGATCGGGTATTTGTAAGTCTCTATGCAGTTGTCGTGCTTTCTCTAACAACGCATCGTCGCTCAAAGCCGCACCCTCCAAAATAGCGTAAACACTGGCGGCCAGGCAGGCGTTATTATCGTAATTATTAAAATCGTATAAATGTTGTTTTTTACGATCAATAATCCGGCTATAAGCGATGCTGCCCAGAAGCCTTCGGGCCCCACCGCGTCGACACCTGACAATGATGACAACTAGCTTAAGTGAGTTACCGGCGATGCACTCCGCGTTACTCTGTAAAGCATTAGCGATATTGTCCAAAAATGTTTCTGCGCTAAATCCGTCTCTAGACTGTCTATTTGAAAAACCGAATCAAACGTCTCACCGCCGTCTAAACGCAATTGTATGAAATCACCCGGCTCTGCGTCACGTAAAACCCGATCTAACAGTGCTTGTATAGAAGCGTGTATTGAATCAAGAGCGTCAACAAATGAGCGAATGGATTCGAGGTTAGCGAATCTGAAGTGCTCGGTGTACATGGTACTATTAAAATTCGCTAAGTCACGCTGTTGATGGTATACACGTTCTAGATACACTGATCCAATATTTTGCGGTTCAGGGGTTCGTCTGTAACAACCGTGTTATAGGGCATATTGTCATTTTGTGGGCTGCCTGACTGAGTACGATTTGATTGATTATTTGAAGTTCTGTTAGTACTTGCCCTATTTGTACGCCTGTGTTCCGCTTGTGTTTGACTGGCATTCAGAGGAGCCGACACCCCAGACTTGTTACGACAACCCTGTCTTTTTTTATAGCTATTTTGCACGGACGCACCGGCGTAGCATTGTGGCTATGCCTGCGACGCCTTTTTCTCTAGCTATTTTGGCGCGCTTAACTGAAAACCAGATTTTTATAGCCTGTTTTAACTTTTTAACCCTAGCACTTACAGCTGATTTTTTGTTTTTGAAAGGTTGGCCACCCCCACCAGTCATCAGTAGTCAGTCCCTGTCTAACAACTCCTTTTCAAGAGCGTCAAGCTGGGTCATCAGTCGTGTGTACTTGTCACGCGTGGCGTGTATTTGCACCGCAGTAATTTTGTTTGGGCTGTTAAACGCTAGAGACGTAGAGTCGTTAACGTAACATTTTAAATACATCGCCACACGTGCCATTTTGTCATTACATTTTGCGATATCCCGCAACGCGTCGTACGTCTCTCCACCCCGGCAATAACAGGTATGGACAAGAGGCGAGTTTCGTTGGGGTTCGCGTATCTGCTGTATGTTGCTACATGTGTCGGGCGTATCAAATGTGATACGTTTTTACAATGTATTACAGCTTGTGTATTGGGTATTGGTGTTATGTCGCATAAATCTGTAATATCATTTATTACGCTAGTTGGCTCACCACTCTGCAGAACGGTCTGAGGCGCTGATAGAATTTCGGCCATCGGCGTTAACGGTTCCTGATGCGGCGTTGTGGTTGTTTGCCATCTGTCTTTAATGACGCGGGATTTGTTTTCTTTTCTTTTGGCTGTAATTTTAAGACAAATATTAAGATATAAGTATTAAGAATTTCAAGCGCGTTAATTAAAAAGCTCACAGCTACTTAGCTAGATAGCTATATATGTCACTACCACTTTATTATAAATTTAAAGACAGGCATTAAGATGCCGGTATTAAGAACCGCACTCATGCTAATAATGCCCAGCGTAATATTAACTTACGAGCATCAGGACATCTTATAACCGGTGATGCGGTATTTTCAGACCGCCAACTGTCACGGGCACTGGTGCTTGGTTCTGGCGGCTCTGGGAATGAAGCTGTTCTGTTGCCAATTGCGCCACCATCAGGTCTCTGAAAAACTTTAAATTACAAGGTTTGATTAAAAATCTTTGTTTATACAAGTTTAAAAGTTATAGATATCGCTGTGGCGAGAGCCGTACCCGTTGTGTTAGATTTCTTTAACGGCGCTTTGGAGACACCGGTCGTGGCCGTTTTCTTTTCAGCACTGCAATTTAAAAAGTATTAGACTTATAGACAATGTTTAAAATACATTACAGCAACAATGCGATTTTGTCCTTACGCTCTTTCCCCGCTTATGCTTTTTTGTTGTACGGTATCATCCGTGAGTGTTGCGATGTCATCAATTGTGTAAACTTTTCTTTTCAGTACTGCGTCTAGAAAAAAGTGTATTAGAAACACAGCTAAATGTTTAAAACCGATAACATCAAAGATGTCGCTAGAACCTTACGTTTTCTGGATTTCTGAGTCGTCTGTTTTATTTCAGGGCGCCCTGGGGTTGTGAGATCAATAACTTGCTGGGGGTTGTTCTCCTTTAGAGCTGTAGAATTACCGTCGCACAAAATGTTTGTCTGTTGCATATTTTGCGTATCATCATCTCGATTCACAATTCTTAAAATGTCTTGGATTTGCTCATCTGTAATAAACGTATGTGAAATATAATTAACGCTAAAACTATATATATATATATATATATATATATATATAATAAAAACATAAGCTAATTATACTTACCGACATGGCAGGGTGATGTAGGATTGTAATCGGGTTCGTTTGAGTTGTCAAAAAGAGATAATTCCGGGCTGTACGAATCGTCCGTAAACAATTGCGCCCCGCCACGGCTCACGTAGTCATCGTAAAGATCATCTGCGGCAATTAGCAGCTGCGCATCAGGTATAATGTCGTCGCCCCATAAATTTTGGTAAGAATCCATCTAAACAAAATGTATATTGTTTGTTAAACATTTTGTATATTGCCAAGGAAAGACAATTAGTTAGTAAACATTATACCCCATATAAATAATCATGGTTATATTGATACAACTAAAACAGCTCATATTCAGTAAATAATAACCGGACGCAATAAACGCGGCTGACACATAAATATATATTTAAATAACACAAATAGGTTGTAAATATAAACTTACATAGATACCGAAAGTATAAGA